>NQII01000200.1:776241-816265 GCA_002778355.1 Clitarchus hookeri | reverse complement strand
CTCCTCTCCTCACCACATAATAAACTGTGAGCAGAGATCATATTTTAGTTTATTATGTGTTTTGTAAGTAGAACCTACAGCTGGCTCAGTTGCTTAGTCATGGGTCTCCCAACCCTGAGGTGCCTGGTTCAATCTCAGGGCCCAGCAGGTGAGGCATTTTCAGGCAGGGGATTCTGACACTGGAAGTATGGTGGACACTGCTGTGGTGCGAGAGTTTTCTTGGGGCTCTTTTCTCCCCTCCATCCTAATTCTGCTGCATCTCCACCCCCATATCATCTCTCCTTATCCATTCTTCACGCTGGCAGGAGTGATGTCTGTCCCTTGGGTAACGCAGCTCGCTCCACTTACTGCCAGCTCATTCTCATACCCGTAAGTGACAGGAACCACACGTGGATAATACAATGCCAAAAAGTTAACAGTCACCTCGTTTTTGCATATTTAAATCTACGGTAAGTGTTCTTGCTTAAATAGTAGTAAGCAATGATCAGTATCTGTCCATTTTTGTTCAGGCAATGTTTCTACAAAGAGGTTTTTGTAACATTTTTAATACCCCTCAAAATTGTAGGTAAAGTGAGATTTATAGTCTCAACAAAAACAAAAAACTCTTATTAATTTACTTCTTGCTTTCTTGTAGCATGGTTCTTCTCTTTGAAGGGTACAAAGTGTTTGTCTTTTGTTTTTCACACAACAGTGGATACTGACATCCAGTGTTGGGGAGTAATTAATTACTAGTATCTGATATCTGAATTACCAGTAACAATTACATTGCAAATAATTAGAGTAGTAATAGTTACATTTCAGAATTGTGTAATTTTTACTTTTAATCAACTCAATTTTAATAGTACTGTAATCGTCACTTTTCAGCAATTATTACATTTTGTGTACGACGTGGCAAAAATTTTGTTTCATGAATATATTTGGCCAAAATTAATATATATTTATTAGATTCGCCTGGTATTTCAAAGCCAAGCTGTTGTATTGAAGTATTGATATATACTGCACATCACATTTTATGATTTTCTTCTGGTTGACTTATTCTATTGCCATCAAATGCACAAGTCGAATGACTTTTTTAGGAGGGGGGGGGGGACGATTTCTTTTAATAAAAATTAGGTCATGCTGGAGATAACATTTCCAGCATGCAATTATTTTGCAAAGTTACCAAAATTTGGTTTTACACTGTCAAAAATAAATATGCTTACCAGTCTGCAAATTGCTTCTAAGCAAAAATGATTTAATTTTGTAGAATAATTTTTATTCCTGCAACTATTAGTTTTAGATTAATTTTTGTTTTTTTTTTGTTAAATATATACAATAATTAGAAAGTAATTGGTAAAATTGTAAGCAATTTTAATCTACTTGAAATTGTAATATACTTATATACTGCGTGCGTTTCATATAACTTCAGTAAATTTTGACATTGCGACCAACCTACAAAGCACGTAAACAGGAAACGCCCTCTGTTGTGTACCTTCTGTGTGCATTTTGTGTGTGTTGGAGAAACCTCTTTTATTATTTTTAATTTGTATGGGGACAAGCTTGTGATTGTTCTACAATCTGCTGCTGAGTGCAAAAACTGTTTATGTGCAAATTAAAATATCTGCCACAAAGCAGCGCTCCATCAGTGTGCGATGAGATGGCGGCATGGTAAGTCGTTTTAATGTGCGTGTCTCGGGATAAAACCCTCGTCCTCCGATAACTAACTCATTTCATGTCTCTACCAAACATTTTTTTGTCCTCCAAGCCAGATTAATATCTTTACACAGCAGAAGATTTAGTGTGACTGGAGCGGTGCTTGTATAATGCGATCGCGCTTACAATTTTGAACGCCAATGCCATGATAGCCGCCATCCATGTATTTCTCATCTCGTTTAGTGAAGTACATCGCGTCATGTCTGGTTGTGTCTTATTTATCTTTTTTTTTGTGTGTTGTAGAAGTCAAGTATTTCAGGTTATGTGTCATCATTTTGGCGCTATTATTGCATGACCATTATCCCTTACTCACAATAGGATACTCATTTTGCATGTCCTTACTTATTTTGTTTTGTGTATTTCTTGTTTTTTTATTGTTCTCTCAGTGCGTTAGTTTTATTAGTCTGGTCAGCATAACAGATCGTTCAAATTTAGCACTTGTTTTGTTGCATTGTACATAATCATGAGTTTCAAGGAAAGTAGGGGTGGGAACAGGAGGGGACAACAGGGGTTGAAGTTCACATCAGTAAACAGTTCCGCAGACAGAGACAGCGTCACGAACTCGAGCGAGCTGCAGCGAATTAGACGTCTAGCTATCACCGGCGTGTGTCTGTGTGTGTAAACTCATATCGTTGTGAAAGCCTTGCTGGCTTGAGTGGCCCCGGAGCGCGGATAATTTGGATTACTCCTGTAGACGGTTGGAGGAGTAAAGTGGATTGGGAAAGTTTAAGCAGTTCTTAACGAGGTTCTGAGAACAGACAAAGGTGAAATAAGGTCAATATGGAGCAACACCAGAATGCAAGGGCAGGGGAAACAGAAGAACTCTGATAAAACCAGCCAACCAGCAGCATTGTTCAGCACAATTGCCACATGTGAAAACCTGGAAATGACAATGCCAGGAATCGAACCTGGCTTGCCTAGGTAGGAGGCGAGCACTGTAGTCATGTTATTTGCAATTTTGAGATGTGGTACACATCAAATGGAATCAGCTGCATTTCTAAGAGAGGAATGTTATGAGCTTAGCTGTTAGCATCTTCTTGGTTACCACCAACAAATGTTTTAACATCTGAGTGACAAAAATTAAAATAATACATCCTGAAAGTATAGATTACAAAAAATACAGCTTCAAAAAATACAAATTATTTATAGAAAATGTTGATTAACTCCAGTAAAATACAATAAATATAACATACCTTTATCTTGCCAGTGTACTCCCCTCTGCCTCCAAACAGTCCAAAGCCACCCAGCAATACATCAGTGTCTGCCATGAATCTAATGGCTTCTATAGAGTGGCCAGAATACCCCCAACCTCCTCCATGACCTTAAAACAAACAAGAAATGCATTTTTAGTATTCAACTACGGTAGTCGTAAGTTTTTAGCTAGTACAAATGTCAAATTACAAAAAATGAATTTTTTTTATAAATTTTAGGTTTTTATAACGTGTTTAGTGGGAATTTGTGTCATGCGACAATGCATGTATGTGAGGTTGGCAGTGATTTTGTCCATAAACAGTAATACTGTGATGACCCCATGAGCTTATTAAGTCGTAGCTCGTGCTGCCATTTCTTCCATTTTTTTTTATCATTGACGTATTACGTCTGGTTAGAATTGGTAGTGACGTAATTATCAGACAAAGGTTTCTTTGGTGCCGGACAGACACACAGGCTACAAATCACTGAGGGGGAGTTTGAATGATCAGTCGTTTGGCTGTGACTGTGCCATGGTATAGCGTGGGACGTGTAGCTCTTCGATTTGGCACGAAGTCAGGTGTGGCGATGACGGCTTTAAGGACAGTAGGCCACTGCAGGGCACTCTGTTACCTGCAGTGGGTTTCACCCGAGGTAGATCCTGGCTCGGCGGCTATTGGCTGGAACGAGAGCCCTGTCCTAGGGCGGCAGTGGTGTGGCTGGCTGGATTTGTCGGCACCAGCGTCGGGCTGCTAGGTGACGCAGGCCAGCAGTATTGGCAGGCAATACTTAAGGGTACAACCATTAGTAAGAGACACGACGAAGAGGCTAGATTCCCTTTGTCAGCTAAACTACAATCTCCACAGCGTATAAACTCGCTGGAGGGAGTACCAGGCTTTGCAAGAAAGGATCTACCACTTCTGTATTACAAGCTGGCTGGGGTTATTGTTGCCTTCTACCCCGTTGCGGACGTGATCCGTAGGACCTAATTCCTTGGTAAATGCCGTTCACCCACAGGAGAGGTAGTAAGTGGAGCGATAGGAAGGCAGCTGCCCTTCTCACTGGTAAGCAAGCATTGATTTAACGACCTGACCTAACCTTCAGCTACCTCACTCCTTGGGAACCAGCTCACGCTGGCTGTCAACTGTTGAGGCCTCACCTTGCAGTTACTCCATGTCATCTGTTTGGACCATTGGTAAAGCTCCCCGGGGCTGTACACACAGTCATCGAGATCCTCTGTCTAGGACTACCCTTAGACCTAGGCGTTGAGCGCATTGACGACCTAGACGCAGCTTCACCAAACAGCACCAGTGGGCCAACATCCGGCCAGCCGCAGCTGAGCAAGTCTCCCTGCCAAGCCGCCCAGCAGACCAACGTCAACAAGCACTCCTCGACCGGCAGTGGAAGGTAAGCCAGCGGCTCCGCCAACTCCCCGCAATCACAAACAAGTACTAGCACCACTAGACTTTGTGCCAAGCCGACAGCCTACCCGCTCGATGCTTTATAGAAGCACCAGATATTACAGACCCCACACCATTAGGGTCTGTAAACATCTTCTACCTGTGCGCCTGATCAAGCACAAACTAAAAACAACTTCTATTGAGGTGCTGACATGTTCCTACCCATAGACCGTCACGTGTCAAAAATTAAAATTGGCGAGGTTTAAACATAACACAATTCTCCAATAGAGCACAACTCTGATGCATGGTACTCTATTTCTTTTTTTTGCTGCAACTCCGTATTGCCACGTCCACGTCACGTGCCCCAGAAGGGATACGAAACCGGAATGGCAGCCACCCAGGCCAGCATTCCGCCTCCATAGATAAAGTGGATGCCTGGGGAGCGAAATGCACCTCAAGAATGAGAGTAATGTAAATCGCCACAGCCTGACACAACAACGTGAGAAAGAAGACCAGCTGACAATGCCAGTGAAGCTGTCCCTAAACTCGCGCAGCCGATACCACCCGCACACGAGGTAAACCCTGCTTCCAGCCACCTCCGAGAGATGGCAGCCAGTGCAGCTCCACCTATGAAGGGAGGAGCCAACCCACCGAAGCCGTCTGAAGACCAAAGGAACCAGAGACACCACCTAGCCCAGGAGAATAAAGGGCCCTGCAACGCTGCAGAACGACATTTTATACCATCAGCTCATCTTAGCACCAGTCTTGTTAAGGCTCTCTGCTCTGTCTGCTCTCCTACGCCTCGAGAGAATATGCCCAGCTATCACCAGAAACCGACCAACGCCAGACTTCTTCAAGCATGCGCTGCAACCCCGAAGAGTTGTCCCCCCCCCCAACTTTACACTTGCCGTCAACCCCACACCCCATACTCACCAGTTAAGTCCCTTCAGGACAAAACAGCTTCAGTTAGGGTACAGTTGTTCTGACGGCCACCTGATTCATTGCTCTTGCTCTTCAAGCATGTCCTTCAGGAGGCTCTGCAAGCCGACAGGCCCCTTCACCTGTCTTATGCTTTTACCTACTGTAAGTTAATCAATGCCTTGATTTACAGCAGGAGAGTACGAGTCACACTGTTCTATTCTGGACGGAATAAAATACGCTCTAGTCTAACCGTCGCCTGTTCTTTCCTGGTAAGTGTCACCCCACAAAGGAGAGGCAGGGAACCGCGGTTTGAGCGAATCTAGAGTAGAACTGTGGCCGGTCCCTAAAAAGGACTTGACGTACGTCACCCAAAATACCACCCATACTGTGGACCAGGTACGCAAAGGTACCTGGTGCGCACATACGGTAGAGCCCCAACCACTAGCAAGACACGCAACGAAGAGGCAAGATCACTCTTGTCAGTTAACCCACTCCATCCACCGTGTATCGACCCGTCGGAAGGACTGCCAGGCCTGACAAGGAGGGATCTACAACTTTTGGGTTACACTTAGTTAGGGATATCGTTGCCTGCCACCCGACTACGGACATCAACTGTAGTACCTTTCCCCCTTGTAAATGCCGTTCTCACACAGAAAGGGAAGTAAGTGGAACGACCGGAAGACAGCTGCTATCCTCACGGGAAACAAGCACTGCTTAACCAACCTTCCCCAGCCTTCAGTTACTTGACCCCCCAAGAACGAGCTCACGCCACCCGCCAACTGTTTAGGCCTCACCTCGCAGTTCAACCCCGTAATTTATTTGGCCCCTAAGTGAAAAACTCTAGAGCTGCTCATCCCATTGTCCAGCACCTCTGTCTCGGCCTGGCCTTGGTACTGGGTATAGAACCATCTGACGACACCGGACCAGCCCCCGCCAGCGGGCCAGATGCCTGCCTGCCTTTCTGGATCCAGCCACTCGCCGGAGTCAACCAGCAGATGCCGTCCCCATCAGCCAGCCGGGTCGGAAGATCACAACCAGGACCCATGCCAGTAAGACATGTCGGAGGTAAGCCAGCAGCTCTGCCAACGTCCAACACCCGCAAGCTCAATCTAGCACAAATAAATTTTGTGCCGAGCAGGCGGTCTACTCGCCCGACTCTATACAAGGGCACAATCAAGGTCAAGTGCCAAATACTGCAGACCCCTCCTCCCTAAGGTCTGACTCTCCCCCGAGCCTGTGTGTCTGACCTGACACAAACTAAAATCCTAGTAGACACAGACACGCTCGTGCTTCTAATGCCGTCACACGTCAACTCAAATACTTGCTGTAAATTCCAGCGAAAAATTCCACAATTCACCACTTAGCCCGTACTTAATAAAAACTTTCAGACATTATGGAATTTTAGTCAATGAACAATTTGGTGAACCAACAATCTCTCATACAACCACACTTTACATATAAGAATTTTAGGCAGGAATGTGATAAATGTGTGTCATGTTAGAAGCTAAATTGCAGGAAAATACAAGGTAAATGCACCATCCCATCAATATTAAAAATAACTAATTTATAAAAAAACCTTACATGGTTTTGTTGCTTACGAAACAATACTGTCTAAGTGGTGCATATGTAACTATTGAACATAGGTGATATTTTTGGTATTGCCTTGTAAACCAACAGTGCTTGTAGTCGTGTGGTATTGTTTCTAATAGCAATGAAACAGCTGTCTTGTAAGTAATTAGTGCACTCAGCTATACAAAAAAAAAAAAACTTTGCAGTGATACTAAAACCTCTATATGAATTAAAATGTCACTTAGGCAGTATTGTTTCCAAGGCGATGTTACGTATTAATGCACTTTGGAGTACTGCAGGTATCAATTACATCCACAGAAAATAAGATGACAAGAATTTCCTTTCTTTATGAAGCAATGGTGCCAACACACCTACAACCTGTTCAGGCTGTTGACTGTTACCTAAACACTTTTGATACCTGCCCAATGCTGTGGTTTATAAGTAGGTATTGAATCTGCTCTCGGCGTGAGGCGCTAGCGATTGATGCTGGCCCTCCGTGTTAGGCCGTAGGAATATGTTGACATATTGTCCCTAGTGCTAATTTACCAAATCAATACACTTCCTTTGCGAGTTCACATAATCGAGTTTTATTGTTGCTTAACAGGTTAACTGGTACATGAACTCACGAGACAACTCTCCCCTCCCCTCTTCCTATGTGGGCTACGTATGGCTTGACGCGACGATTTTGCGTCGTGGGGGGCAAGATTCTTCACACTTGGTGTAGAACTCTACTTATCTGACTTGCGGCGCTGGTCTTCTCTCAGCCGGCGATCTCGGGACTGCTTCATCTCTCGGTAGGTAGACTGGAACGTCTAGGCTGCGACACTCTCTCTCGATCGGCGTTGGCGTCTCGACGCCCTCTTGAACTCCCGGCTCTCTCCGCACTGCTCGCTCGACGACGTCTGACTGACTGATCGATCCTCGCACTGGCTTCGTCCGGCTCCGACCCGGACGCCTCGCTTCAGGTCCCCCGACTGACTGCCTGACTGCTCGATCCTAGACTGACTGATCCGTTCCTCCCTCCTCCTCGTGGTTTTGTAGGCTCGATCGCCATATTCAACTTGCACCATCTCTGCACGTGTCCGGGGCGGCCGCCGCGTCCCCCTGAGTCGTAAAACACGTGGGCGGCGTTGTCCCTCGGTTCTGGTCTAGAAGTTTTAGTGCTTCGCCCTGCACGTGCTACTTGGTGGGTCCCCTGGTCGTAAACACATGTTCGGTGCACTAGCTATCCGCACTTGGGTCCGACGTCGCCCCTCGACTCTGGTATGGAAGTTTATTGTTCCGCTCTGCACGTGCGGGAACTCTTGGGTGGCCTCTTTGGTTCGGCGGATGTGTTGTTCTTATGCCTCCGGATATTGTGTCGTTATTATCCCAGCACGCCCGCCAAAAGCTCTCAATGTTTATGGCGGTAGCTAGCCTGGGACAGGCGCCGCCGCTGGTGTGGGCTCCGCGTCCCCGGCAGCTGCGAGATGCAGCTGTATCCACCTTCCTCCGCCCGTGGTTGTTCCGCCGGGCCGTCCTGGCGCCATTCTCCCATCACGTCCGCCAAACCCTTAATCCTTATTGCGGTCGTCCGCCTGCGAGCTTCGCCAGAGCGTGTGTTCTGACGAATAAAATATAGGGACGCAGAATGCGTCACTTTTGCAAACCCTGCTTAGGATATACTTTCTACATAATTTTGTATCGTTCTGCTGTATTAAGATAAACATTGCTATGAACCATCTCACTTTATTCACAAATTATCCGAGTCAAAACCAAGGAAATTTTAGAAAAGTAATTGTGTTATTACAAAGGAAATTCAAGCTCTTATGTGTTTAAATTAAATAAACCTCAGACTTCAGTAGCCATTAATTTACATTTAACACTATCACTTCAACTACAGATCTTAGAACTATTTGTATTACAGTAGAACCCTGTTGTAACATTTATCAAGGATGCCAAGAAATGTCGGCCTTATGTAAGGGAAAACTTTATAAGAGGGTAATTTTGTTTTGAAAAACATGTTTGTGGATCAAGAGAAGGCAGCTTATTAAGCAGGAAAATGTTATAACAGGATTCCAATGTACTTCACTGCCAACTGGGAGCATGCACGACAGAGTGAACTGTACTTTACATCCAGTTATGGGAAGTGATTTTTTTTTTCAGAGGTAAATTTAGAAAGTACTTACTTTACCATTAACAGCCATTATATAATACACACTATTCTGCTGTGAGTGAGTGACTGACTGACTGACTGAAGAGATTTGGGCTGCTCTCAACATCGAGGTCTTGAGAGCAGTTGAGGGTGAAGCAAGGCGAGTATGGAGCAGCGCCGGAATGAAGGGGCGGGGAAAACTGGAGATCCCCGAGAAAACCCACCGACCAGCGGCATCATCTGGCACGATTCTCACATACAAAAATCCAGAGCAGCCCTGCCAGGAATCGAACCTGGCTCGCCTAGGTGGGAGGAAAGTAGTCTAAGCCACTACACAACTGCGGCCCCTATTCTGCTGTTCAAAAGCTGTCATGAGAAAAATAGGACGAGTCTCATTTGACAAACAAATATGCAAACATCTCTCTACCTGAACTATTTAAGCAGGTACATATGCAATATTGGCCCTTGCATATACACGTTGAATTATGGAACTGTAAACGCAGTATTTAGGGGCCCAAGGAATGCTGCAACTCACTCTCAAAGCGGGTGACGGCTGAGAAGTCTTCACGACTGTACACCTTGCCACAGCCGGCCTGCCGGACATCCCCCTCCTCGCGGACGACGAGGCGCTGGTCCTGCGCCTGCGTCAGGGTGTCGAGACAGCAAAGCAGGTGGAGGGCTGCCTGGGAGCGCGTCACAAAACACCCCAGCACAACGGGCAGTGCCAGCTCGGGGCTCAGCACAGACAGTGGTAAGCTGTCAGACATCTGCGCTTCCGATGCCACTGGATTGTAGCACGCCATCTCGCTGCTCGCAGCGTGGTAGCTGTGTGAATGTAAGAGGAAAAGTAGGCTTCAAAAACTGTAGATGAATAGCACTGTTGAGGAGTTCACAGATTTGGGAGGTTCTTGTTCGCAAGGGTCTTTTATTTAATCAATTAATTGGGGTTAAGCAATTTATGTGATTTTTTTTACTTATTATTGGAGTTTTCATTTTTCTCTTGGTTCAAATTATGGCTATAAATTGAAAATCCACTATTTTCCTTTACCTAGGCAATTATTGCCGAACACTATTTACCATTCCAGGGATTATTGTGGCGTTGCCAGAATCTCTCTCCAGAATCCAAACAAGAACATATTTTTTAGATTAAAATATCACATTTTTCACCCAAAAATGTTTAATCTGAAATTTTTGAAATGTCACTTGATGTTTAAAAAAAAACCTTGGGAAATACTATACAAAAAAAAGCAGAGTTAAGTTTGGTATTGTTTACATTTATTTTTATAAGGAGGGTTATCAAGGTCACACAGACCATTTCAAAGCCAAATGACTGATATGTCCAGGCAGAAAAACACAACACAGACAAATTTGAGGATTTCTCATGTCTCAGCATTACCCAAAAACCTAATTTTATGCATCAAAGCTTCCCAAAGTATTCAGCCACAAAGTGCTTAAAAAGAAGCAATAATTAACATCATCACACTCTTCAAGCACCTACAATAAATTTATAAAAGTTCTTACAAAATAATTTTTTTTTTCAAAAGTTCTATTTATAAAAGGATTTCTTGTTGTTACTACATTATTTGTATGTGATTAAAATAATGAAGTCATGCATGACAATTCTAATTGCCCAAAACAAGAATTGTAACATCAACTTATTCACTCTACAAAGACAAATGCCATAATGAACAACAGAGTGACATATACTAATAAAGTTATTACATAATAATGAAATTGCCAACTTGTATTAAAAGGATTATTACGTAAAACTTCAGAACTGCAAAATATTTTGGTTCATGCATTGTTTGTGAAATACTGTTACACAGCAGATTTTTGAGTTTATAATTTAGGAAGAAAATTTAACTAGTTTTTTTCCTTTAGACGCACAACATAAATTGGAGAAAGACAGGACTTCTCCGGTTTTTGTCTTTTATTTTTGGTTGAGAGTAGTTTAAACAGTGTCTACAGCCAGCAGGCTGATGGAATTTAGGCGTGGTTGACTGTGTGATCACTGCATTCGTATATGTTGGCGGTGTATCTTTCATCAGCCTGCTGGTAGAGAAGATATAAGAACACACAAATGACTCGGCATGGCTGTTACTTTGATACAGACATACCCAAACACTGACTGGCTACTTGCATATCCTGAAAGATTCCCTATTGGTTGAGTTGCCACCTGACAAATAAGTTACCAGGTGCTGATTGGATAACGGAATTGCGCCATGTTGCTGGCCAGTGGCGCCGTGTTGCTGGCATGTGCAATTGGAGTTAATGGGAACCGGGCCGTTTCACTTGTGTATTCGTACGAACAGTGAAACCTACTTAAGAAATATACTACCTGATGTGTTCATTAATTGCACCCTTTCTACGAGCACATGTATAATTAAACCTTTTTTTATATGCTTTTCTGGTTAATAAGCATGATTTTTTCTGTCCTTTCAGAAATGTTCTAACAGGGTTTTACGGTATTCTGTACTTGTGGTTGGGCAGCCTAAGAAGGCAGAGATATGCACGTGTTTCTTGACGAACTGGAAAGAAGGGTAGTGGGAGGTACTATGATCGGCAAGATGATCAACAGCAGCAGTTCAAGAAGCAACACTTAAGCTTTTAGGCATTGAGAGGGACATGGAAGAAGTAGGTAGGTCTGTCGCAGGGTGTGGAAGAGATGGAGCGCAAGGTAAGGGCTGACAGGTAGGTAACAGCACTGTAGCATGAAGGCTTGCCGCCGACGAGTGTTGAAAAGGTGTAGCAAGTGAGATCTGCTGATGCTGTAGTGTGGTCGAGCGTATGGATGCAGTGGCATGGCGACTGTCCATCTTCTGTGCTGGCCATTCATAGCGATCAGATTTATTTTAGTGAAACTGTATAGTTTTTGAAAAGAGTTGGGCTTTGGAGAAGCCCTGAGGAAGATCGTAAATGTAGGGGTCAAGATAAGTAGCAGGTACCTTTAAAATTGCCACTGTTCTCTGGTTAGGCAGTAGCTCCAACTGATAATTTACCCGTGGTAACTGTTTTAGTATGTACCAAATTACATAATTTAAGTGAGCAGTTTTTAGGTCCAAGTACATTTGTGGGGTAATTTGTTGCATAATTACAGTAAACATAGTGGTTTGGTAAAGGGCATGGAATTTGTCGTAAGTTTGGATAGAAAGGGGCAGGATGGAACCAAACCTCTCTCTGTCTGTACACAGGTGACTGAGGCGATGTCGCTGATACTGACAGCAGCGTGGCTTGACATGAGGGGGGCATGGCTTGGCGTGAGACTCAATGGGATATCAGATGTCGGCTTTGGCGTGTCACAGTGGTGACGGCAGGTACAGTAGACCCCTGATTATATGACTGTCCACGGTTTCAGAGAACACCGTCACAAAATTGACATTGTTGCAAAATCAAAACTGACCAATTTTGAACACTACAAAATTATAGTTACAAGAGTGTATCTTTCACATGAAATTTGCATTTTATCATCTCTGGCATAAAATCAAGATAATTTTTACACGAAATACTGATTTAATTTAAAAGTTACAAGTTTTCCTAAAAAAGTGGTAGCAGAGATATGTATAATTAACCTCCCCTATCCTCAAGGATGTTAAAAATTGAGCAGCGCGTAAGTTTTATTGACCGCAAAGTCCATTTCCAGTAGTTTCTTGTGTGAAAAATGGAGGAGTTGTTATTGAAATAATATTTATTTTAATAAAAGAACATCATCGGAATAAACTGTTCTTCAGGAAGAACATTTACGACACCCTTTTGTTGCCAAATAGAGTGTAAGCAGCGAGCTTGAGTGATGCATAACTCATGGCGAGCACCAAGTGGAAGCTCAAGGTCGTAAAGAAAGAAATATTTATGACTTCATTTATTCACTATGGCTCAAAAATCAAAACTTTTTAAAATGAAAAACATATTATTAATGAAGTAAAACAAAAGTCTTAATCATGATCAGTGGTGCGCTGTGTCCCTAAAAATTTATAAATGAATGTACATGTGAACATCCTGCTTGGAGGGATAAGCTTAGACTGTTCTTGGGTGAACTCAGAATGGCCTCGCATGACCTCATTTCCTCCTATGTGGTTGGCAAGTGGGAGATGGTTGCCAAGCAACCAGCGTGGCATCCTCATGCCCTCTCTCTTGTGACCAACCAGGTGGAGATAAATGAGCCTGTGGAGGGGCAGTCTGGGCTGCTTCAACATGTCCCTCCGCTTTTCTATCCGCACACATGTGATGATGCTCACTTTAAACTGCAGATTTTAACCAATTTCCACCAAGTTGATGCATGACGTGTAACTGGTAACTTTTTTGTTTGACTTCAACTCGTTGCATGCGACGCCACGGCACTCAACGGAGAATCGAACCCCGAGTCTGCTTGCCTCCAGAGCCGACAGGCAAGCTCCCAACCTGGGACACCCAAGAAACAGCAGACCATCCCTAACGTTGCCAGTTACGTTGAAAGCCAGCCGACCCTGCCCGAACTGAAGGCCGAAGGAGAGCGCCTGAAACCAGGAAATAAGGCCGGATGCGCCCCAGAACAACAGTTGTCTTGCGGCGTCAAGTACACTCTGCAGCTCGCTCTACCACTGCAGTGCTAGAGCTCTCTGCTACTACCTTCTCTACGAGAACCAGCACTCATTTGAAGCAGCTTCAACCCCTGCTTTACACAAACTCTACTTTAGTGATCCCCTCTCCCTCCCCGAGTCCCTTCAGGACCACACTAGTCAACAATTAGGGTTACAGCCGTTCTCAAGGTTTCCTTGGTTAAGTTGCTCTGGTTTTTCTTTTGCCAAAAGGTCCCCTTCACCTGTTGTTATTGTAACTTCAGCTGGTTGCTTGAGAATGATAGCCTAAGAGTTAATACGAGTCACAGTGTTTATTCTCCAGGGAATAAATACGTTCGAGTCTACACCACTGCGTTCTAATTATAGGGTGATTTGTGTAGCTCTCTCTACTACATGGTAAATGCCATAATGCCGTCCCTAAAGGGAGAGGCAGGTGACCGCATCTTTGAGAACTTGATTTCCGATATTAGAGTAGGACTGCGGGCTCCCTTGACATGTACGTCATCAACACACCACAAATTTGCCAGCCACCCATACTGTGGACCAAGTGCACACATACGGTAGAGCCCTCCACTAGGTACACTCCGTAAGGAAGCATTCGGGCTACTCAAGTCAGCTAACCCACTCCATCCAACGCGCGCAATTCACCAGTTGTAGTTACAGGACTGAAACGGCGGGACTCCATTGCTTCTAGGTACTATTAGCTAGGGATTACCGTCACCTGCCCCAATCTTGTTGTCATTGGATCTTAAAACCTACCTCATGCCCTTAACCCGATGAGGAGGGACAAAGTGGGCAGATAAGAAGGTGACTACTGTTCCTACAGCCAATCAGTTACCAAGTAACCCATCCTAGTCAGCATTCAGCTATTCCACCTTTCGGGATCAGGCACAAGCCACCTGCCGACTACAGGGGCCTCACCCCTGAGAGAGAGAAAGAGAAAGAAATAAAAAGCGAGAGAGAGGCGCACACGCACCAACCCCCCCACCCCCCTGACAATGTCTCCCTCGCTAGTAGATTGTTATCTCAGCAGGATGGAGTTGGGGACAAAATCTACTAACTTTGTTTGAAAAACAGTGGTATTTGAGCATCTTTTCCACTGAGGCTTCTGTTTTCAGATGAGCTTGGTTACATCGGCAAAGGTAAATTCGGCAGAAGCAGATATGAGTCTCGGACTCTGACTTGGCACAGCCCTACAACTACTCAAAACCCTGGGATGTAAATTATTCACAATTTTCACGTACGGTATTCGAAGTTCGAATGCGAATAATTCGTAAATTACTATCCGCAACTATTCGAATTTTCGCACAACCCTACTGCACAGAAATGCCAAGCAAAAACCCAGAAATCAGTTTGAAACCATACCAAAAGGTTTCCATTGTGCCACAAATTCAGCATCACTGCTACATTGGCCACCTGCAGCCGAGCACTTTTATTCCTTCCAGAAGAGAAAAGAGCTTGATGGCGTGACCTTGTGTGGTTCACATATTTTTCAGATGCACACTTATCTTGGTTAAGTAGTACATACAAACACACTTAGAATGGTGTGTAATTTGTAAGTTGACACAAGACTATGTAGAAGTTTTTATTAACAGTACAATTTTTTTTTAAGTAAATCAAAATAGTCTCCAGTACCTTATACTGGTATATATTTTTTTTTTTACTGTATACATTTACTGTAACTTTACAGAGTTAAGTTACCTCCAGAGTACGTTGTACAGAGGATCCAGGCACGTGACCGTATGTGAGAAGTCCACATGTTCTGGTCCAGTGAAGCTGTTACAGCTGCCATCTCTCTTGTTGATAGCCAGGCATTTGAATGAGCATGCATGCTCTGATTGTGTTGGCAAGAGAACTGCAAATCACATACAATGCGAATTTAAAAGAATTCATAAAAAAATCGATACATTGCTACATTATTTTCAGAACTTAAATACCAGTTACAATGACTACCAAAGAGGAGGTGAGTTTAAGTATGTACTTCTAGTATTCTACAGCATTCGTGCATTGCAACTGAGCAAAGAAATAGGTAAATCGAAAGATAATCAAATTAATGACCTTTCACATTAACCAGACAACTTAATGAAATATGACATATAATTAATATTTTAAGGATTCTGAAATATTATATTGTCAGACTGCAACTAAACAATAGAACACACATAACGTTAAAACACAATTTTATATCTTCCATTGTACATACAGCAAATAGCAACCAAAACAAATACAAATACAGCAGTTAAAAAAATTGCTGACTATCTATATAACAATGAGTTTTGCATTTTATAGCTATGCACAAAAAGGCGAAGAGTAATGAACCTTAGTGAGATCCTGACAGAGTATCAGCGTAGCTGTTACAATTGGGTTTCAAACCAACATCAGTTTGGCTGCACCTTACTAACCAATACCATACATACCTCACAATGCTGGGACAAATGGCAATGGTTATGAACATCGATCTACATAACGAAAAAAGCAATTTTTTTTNACATACCTCACAATGCTGGGACAAATGGCAATGGTTATGAACATCGATCTACATAACGAAAAAAGCAATTTTTTTTTCCTCCCCTCTTTTCAGCATCATTTGTTGATATAATATGGTATGAAGGAAGAACTTGTTTCTTTGGTTNATTTTTTTTCCTCCCCTCTTTTCAGCATCATTTGTTGATATAATATGGTATGAAGGAAGAACTTGTTTCTTTGGTTCCAAAAATAAAGTATCTACGTATACTTTGTGTAGTAACTCTTTCTCTGAGTGTGTGCACACGCATTTTAATGTGTATGTGAGAGTATACATGCACACACACAATCTCACATACACACATTTAAAGATCGACAGGAGATCTTAACGTTCAATGGGAGGTTAGGACTTGAGAATATTATTTCCTCCCTTCTTTCCTTTACAAGTGTCACTGTCCATACATAGATAAACTCTACAGTGAATTTAACGTACAATTTTTTATTCAGCCATATAAAGTGCATCAAAAGTGTAGCCCGAGTAGTGTAACGCAGCCACACCAACATCCCCTCTCCATGTAGCTACAGTCACAGGGTTCAAAGGAACAACACAGTTGTGCAGCTTTCATGACTGTTTAACTGCACAATCGACAACACATATTTTTTTGTGGTGTATTTTTTTTTAATGAGAGCACAAGTGTATTTATTTTCATTATTATGAATTTTTAGCATTCATAACTAATATCAACACTGACAAATCTGCAATGAGACGTCTACAAGGTTTGACATTTCTAACAAACATTACCTTATTACTTTATATATATCTATCAAAATCTTTTACAAAAAATTATTTTTTATATTTTTAAGAAAGTTTCAAATAAGTTTATATTACTTTCTAATTGCACTTTCTATCCGAACAGAAAACATGGGATATTAAAAAGTAACATTAATTTTATCTCACTTTCAAATAGACTTTCTTTACTGTTTTCACTAAAGAAAACCTTTAAATCACAACCTACAAGAATATTCCAAATTTCAACTCATTATAAAACACACCTTTCCTTGACATACAGTAATTCAATTTTGTGCCCTTTATTTGCACTACACCAGTCACACCCCCTAAGGAGCTAGTTACACCTGTTGAAAGAAATTATTGTTTTGAAGGGGTCTAATGTCACATCAGGTTAAAAGAAATGACTTTGTGCGCGTAGCATGTGTGGTTAAAGGAGAGTAGAGTGGAGTGCAGAGTTTTGGGTGGCTCTTAACACTTAGGTCTTAAGAGCCAATGAGGGTGAAGTGAGGGAAATATGGAGCAGTGCCAGAACGCAAGGGCGGAGGGAACGGGAGATCGCCAAGAAAACCCCCAGACCAGCGGCATCATCTGGCACAATTCCCACGTGCGAAAATCTGGGAACAACCCCGCCGGAAATCGAATCTGGTTCTCCTAGGTGGAGGCGAGTAATCTAACCAATACACCACCGTGGCCTCATGTGTAGTTAAAGAAATAAACATAATATATAGGCTGTTCATGATTAATTAAGCACTTTTGAAAGCCCTGCTTGGGATTAGATTTTTTTCTAATTTTATATCCTTCCACCATATGAGAAATTAACATTGCAGTGGGCAGTCTCACTTTACTAATGTTTCATTAGAGTGAAATCATCAAATTTCTAGGTACGTAAATATGTGAATACTATGCAAGTTGTGGTCTTATGTATATAAAACAAGAAGACTGACTTCAATAGCCATAAATTTTAACAATAAACTCAATGCAACGTTAAGTCTAACTATTTTCATTAATTCCCCGAAGACTTAACTGCTCCCGCATACTAGTACGTAATGTAGCTTACATTTTGCTATGGGCAGTGATTTCTTCAAAGGTTGATTTCCAAAGTGCTAAATTTGCAGTGAAAAACCTTTAATGTGCCTAATATGCTAAAGTTTACAAGCAACACTGAAATGAGGTAACATAAGAAGACAACAGAATGTAAAAACTCACTGATGCTGTTCTTGTTGGCCATGACTGTGGACCGTGTTAGGCTCATAGCATTGATTAAACTTTCGTCGATCTTCAGGAACGTCTGGTCACCAGACGCTCCTACCCAAGTCGCCCTTCGACCATGCTTCGGCCCGATGTTTGGCACCTGACCCGGGAAGGAGTACCACGGCCCGTCTCGAGACAAGCGACCATCTTTCTTGCTGCTGTTCCCTGACCCCTGGGCATCCTGACCTGTTGACTGGAACGGTCGACCCAGCTGACCTTTCTGCATCAACAACCAAACTTTTCTCAGCGCTTTCTTGCACAGCATTATGGACATGAACAATCATAATTACAGAAATGTAATATATCCCACAAAATTGTTTATCCCAAACCACGAGTGGTGATGTAATAAAGTTCGACCACACCTAAAAAGATACACTTGATGGTTTACCAACTAAGCAACCGCCAAAATAAGACTGCTTCCTTATATCTGTGCATTTTCTCTAAATCAAAACATGAGAAACTTATAACATTTCTTTACCACTGAAGAAATACCAGTATTAGTCCATGTATGCTCTGCTGCATTACTACCGCACATTTATGAAAGTACTAAAAATAACCACTATCTCACTAAATTTTGCAAACAATAATTACAAAGTATTTTTTTAAATTTTTGTATCAACTTTAAAAACCCACCAAATATTTTAAAGTCTAGCAAAGCTGACAAGTGCCGCATATTGCTTTTATTCTAAAGTGCCACTGTCACATCCCTGTCATCACAAGCCTGCACCTCTGATGAGAGAATAGCACACGAGTCCGTGTGAACCCCGCCTGAGCGAGCGTCGATGCAACCTGCCAAAAACATGGTAGTCTCGCAAGGCACAAAGTTGGGAGGCTGGACGGCCCGGCAGCGAGCATATATGGCCACTACACCAGCCGGTGGCAAGTTGGAGAAGGAGAAGTAAGGAAGGGGTGGCACTCAGAGTTCGCGGCACGGACGTACGAGGTTTGACGCAGAGATATAAGCAGTCATGCACCGGTCTAATTGTCAGTTGATGTGGACCAGCACCGGCGTGATCGCCGAGTGTTTCAGAACCGAAGGAAGCCGCAAACTAGCCTACCACAGCACCACAGTGATCGCCGAGAGTTCCAAAACTGAAGGAAGCCACCAGTTAGACCGCCACGCTGACTAGGCCCAGTTTAGATCCCGGGAAGGGCCATTTAGAAGACCTAACCTCAACCTACCGCTGGACTAACCTCAGCAGGAAAATCCAATAAGCTGATGCGTGACGGCCAGGGTGCTTGGCACATCACCTAATCTATGGGGGTGTTTAAGCGGGTTCAGGCAGAGAACCCTGGTGGCCTTATGGGCTGGTTTACTGTGGGTTCACCCTGACGTTTAAGGAGTCTGTATACACAGTTGGCCTGGTCGGGTGCCGGCAAGCTATGTAAGTATTTGAGGTAGTTAGGATGGCAGTTGACGCTGGCTTACCACCTGCAGGTCGGCACCGAGACTGTTTCATAGCTGCTTTAGGTGATTCTCAGGGCCCCGTTGGGGGCGGCTAGTGCTCGGTTGGAGCTGACTGGTCCTGGGGCTGCTGCGCTCTGGGGATGAGTGAGGCTCCTGCAGTCGGTGTGTAGCTTGTGCCTGTTCCCGAGCGGAGGAAAGGCTGAAGGCTGACTGGGATGGGATACTTGGCAATTGGTTGGCTGTAGGAGCCGTAGTTGCCTTCTTATCGACCCACTCAGTCCCTCCTCGTCGAGTGAATGGCATGGGGTAGGTTATATTGGTCGTCGCAGCAAACAAGAGGCAGGTCACAGAATTCTCTAGCTATAGTACCCAGATGCAATGGCATCATGCTGTGTCAGTCCTAGTGCTCCAACCGGCAAGTTTCACGCGTTGGATGGAGCAGGTTAGCTGATTTGGGGAGACGCTAAAGCTTCGTCGTTAGTCGCTTAAAAGCTACTGGGTCACAACTTGTCAGGCCTGGCACTCCAACCGGCGAATTTCACGTGGTGGATAGAGTGGGCTAGCTGACTAGGGTGGTCCAGTTTCTTCCTCATGGAGTGTACCTAGTAGGGAGCTCTACCATACGTATATGCCAAGTGCCTTTGCGCACTGGGCTCACAGTATGGGTGGCCGGCGAATTGTGTGGTGTTTTGTGACATATGTACTGCCCAGTTAAAAGAGTCCGCAATCATACTCTATTGTCGGAAACTGGTTGGCAAAATGCTGTCATCTGCCTCTCCCCTGGGGGATGGTATTTACAAGGTAAGAGAGAGGTACAAATCACCCTTGGAATCAGAACGCAGTGTGTAAACTTTAACCCATTTATTCTGAGCAGAATCAACACAGTGACCTGTACTAACTCCTAGACTTTTGTGATTGCCAAGCAACCGGCGGAAGTTCCTTTAACAACAGGTGAAGGGGACTTGTTAGGCAAAGAGCAAGTCTACAGCAACTAATAAAGAAGGCGTGAGAACGACTCTTACCCTAGTGTAGTCCTGAAGGGATGGGGTAAGCACTCCCAAGTGGAGTGTGTGTGTATCCGGGGTTGCAGCAAGCTTTGCTGGTAGAAGATCTCATTGGGGCAGAACCCTAGCACAGCAGTAATAGGGCGAGCTGCTGAGTTGCCAAGGCAGAGGAAGTCAATTAGATGACAACTCAATGTCAACTGGTCATTTTGTAAGGTAACACCACATGAATAAATACATTTTTATGTCATATCTTGGGATATAATTAACCAATTCCTACCAAATTTGGCAAACAATTTGCACTGCAGCAGGCAGAATAAAATGGTATGTTTTAAGTAGGTTTGGCACTTATTTTCAAAATGGTGGCAATTTAAATATTTTAGCTCAGTATATTTTATCAACGAAACAAATTTCAAATTAACTTTGAATGCTGTCAATATTAATTACAACAATAAAATTGATCTATACAGAGACTCATTTCTCTGCCAATTTGTTAAGTTAGACCCACAATAAAAATTAAGTTTTGATGTCATATCTCGGGAAAGAACCAACCCATTCTTATCAAATTTGGGAAGAAGTTGCACTGTGGTAGGCCATTTAACTATATATATATTTTTTAAGTGTGACAGAGACTTATTTTCAGAATGCCGTTTATGAAATCATTTTAGCTTTGTGTGCTTAATCTACAAAATTATATAATGGATTTTAGCTTGACTTTGTATATTGGCAGTATAAAATCATTGAATGTGCTAATACATGACTTTTTTGTCTTCCATTTATGATAATTGTCACACTAAAAGTATGGACATTTTACACTAAAGAGCCAAAAAAACTGGTATAGGCATGCATATGCAAATAACAGAGGTATGGAACTAATCAGAGTAACGCTACGCAGTCGGCAGCTAGATCGGTTACTGCTGCTACAATGGCAGGTTATCAAGATTTAAGTGAGTTTGAACCTGGGATGGTACGTAGCATCTCCNATCGGTTACTGCTGCTACAATGGCAGGTTATCAAGATTTAAGTGAGTTTGAACCTGGGATGGTACGTAGCATCTCCGAGGTAGCGATAACATTTGGATGTTCGCGTATGGCCATTTCACGAGTGCACCGTGAATATAGGGAATCCGGTAAAACATCAAATCTTCAACATCGCTGCGGCCGGAAAAATATTGTGAAAGAACGGGACAAACAACAACTGACGAGAATCATTAAAAGTGACAGATGTGCAACCCTGTGTCAAATTGGCGCAGATTAGATTTGTGGACTGGCCTGCAGGATTCATGGTATGAATTGCCTCCCGCATACCTTCAGACATTAGTCGAGTCCATGCCATGTCGTCTTGCGGCACTTCTGCTTGCTCGNATGAATTGCCTCCCGCATACCTTCAGACATTAGTCGAGTCCATGCCATGTCGTCTTGCGGCACTTCTGCTTGCTCGGGGGCCCCTACACGATATTAGACAGGTGTACCAGTTTTCTTGGCTCTTCAGTGTATATGCCGTAACTCAAGGACCAATCAACCAATTTTCACTTAATTTTATACAAAAGTAGCGCTATGGTAGGCCATGTAAACTTACATGTTTTAAGTGGATCACGCACCTATTTTCAAAATGTAAATATTTTAGGTTTTTGGTTAGCAAATCCCATCACTCAAAACATTAGACTGATTAAATTCGAAATTGACGCTTGGATCCGACCTCCGTAATGCAGTTTATTGGACACTAGCTTATGGTACAGGGTTTTCTGGGTTTGAGTCCTGGGTAAGGCATGTGTGTATTTATAAGCGTCTCACTAGTGTTGCATAGGTTTCTGGTTTCATCTCTAATGATATTTCTTTCACTGAGATGACGATTCTTACCTAACAACTTAGCTCTTTAAGAAATTATTTAAAAATGAATAGCACTGTTGAGGAAAGTAGGCTCATTAGTTGTAAGAGTGACTTCTTGTTTGTAATGTAATTAGTAGCATAGCTGCGTATTTCCGCCAAAATCATACCATAATAAATATTTATAAATTTTTCTTTTATATTAAAATTAAGAATCTATGAATTTGCGGAACTTATTTTTTCTAAACATCCCCAGTAATTGAAACTAATAGGAGTTTTAGGGTGTTCACTTTTTCAAACAGAATTTATAGAATTAGGTTCATACTCTTTATCAGCTAAACCAACTATTTTTTTATTTGATAAACACAAAAACCTTGAATTACTGTACAGGTAATTTTATATCATCCTTTCCAGTATATTATTATTACCTCTTATAAACTTAATAACTACCGGTATCTTAACAGTGAATAAACTCACTAGGTAAATCACTATGAAATTAGAGCTGTGCCAATTCAAAACTTATGCGGAAGTGCCGAATCACCAATGTGGCGATTCTGTGATGCTGCACCAATGTGTTGCCGATCCGTGAAAAAGTTTTTTGCTTATATTTAAGATGAATTTAGGTTACCATTATACTCTAACAATGGTATTGATGAAATGCAGTGCAATTAAAAGCAATTTTTTAGTTTTTCAGGTTACAGTGTGTAAAAAGTAAATACATAATGCAACAAACCATGCAAGTTAATGTAAATACATAAATAGAATAAATTACATCAATCTGTGTTTATGAAAATACTTATTTGGAAACACACAAAACAGTAGGAATAAATAATGTTGTTTACATGTTTTTGTTTGCTGTTGACAGTCAAGTGATAGGCTTGAAACAAAAATTGAGGAATGGGTTTTATATATGTATTGGTTCTGCAATATAAAGGATTAATTAATATTACTTGCAAAATATGTACTGTTAAACCTAATTATTTTCAAAAACAAAATGTGGGCTAATACATGTTTTATGCCTAGGTGCTTCACTGCACATTTGGGTTGGTATAGATAATTATTTAAAAATTAATGTCCATCAGAGAATTAATTTTTAATATGAAAATGTTGCTGATGAACTTGTAAATGCATTAGAACCTGGTTATAATGAGTCTGAAGGGAACACTTTCTATGTTCACCAAAAAGGTGAAACTTCACATATACACTTGTATTGAAATAATATACAAAACTGATGTACCAAATTTACATACATGGAATACTTAATGATCTTAACCCTTTCAGTCACAGTGTCCTGTATATGGTACGTTGCATTTAAAGTAGATTTAATGGTTTGTGCTGTACACAGAACATAATATCCAATGAGAAAGGTTCCCTACATGTGGAAACCATATTCTGTAGCCATATAAACTGCTGCTGCTAGAAATATAAAGCAAGGCCAGGTTTTTATTGGCTCTGATGTATGACAAAACGTCGTATCGATATCAGTACAGTCCCAAACAAAAAAATTAGTTTTTCGCAANTTATTGGCTCTGATGTATGACAAAACGTCGTATCGATATCAGTACAGTCCCAAACAAAAAAATTAGTTTTTCGCAAATGCTTAAAATTATAGATTTATCTGTGCATGAAAGGGTTAATAACCCGGGAGGAAGCATACTATTACTAAAATTCATAGGTACTAAAAAAAATTTGAATATAAGTCAAAACCAAAATACATTGCAACATGTAGAAAAAAAAAAAGCATGCTGATGATCAATGCACGCCAACTTGCTCTCCATCCAGACATCATCATTTGGTTTACTGTGTNATGCTTAAAATTATAGATTTATCTGTGCATGAAAGGGTTAATAACCCGGGAGGAAGCATACTATTACTAAAATTCATAGGTACTAAAAAAAATTTGAATATAAGTCAAAACCAAAATACATTGCAACATGTAGAAAAAAAAAAGCATGCTGATGATCAATGCACGCCAACTTGCTCTCCATCCAGACATCATCATTTGGTTTACTGTGTGGGTGGGTGCATTACGTGACAGAAAATAATGGCACATTCTGTAATTGATTAACTTAAAATAGGTCAACTGTGTTGAGAAAATAAAAGAAAAGTTACAAGGATTTTTAGAGAAAGACAATCGACTCAATGTTTGTGATATCTTCCCATGGTCAGTCACCTTCCTCTTATCTCCTCATCAACACCTATTGTTGATGGGCCCAGCTGTGAAAACTTCTTCCCTTTCCCTGAGACACTGACCCTTATCAATGTCAAGCTGGTAGATTGTTATCTCACAGCAGGGTGGTGTTTGTATGCAGCCCCTCCAGTGTTCCACTTTTGAATCTCCCCATCCTGCTGGAGGGCACACCTTTTCATAACAGCGGGAATTAGTTTTTCGCTAGTCCTTTGTTCGGCAGTTGTTAATTTTTTGCGTGCACTTGCGGATGCAATATCGCTACAGTGTATTTTCCGGCTCCCAGCAGCCCTCCGATGAACGTGTCTTTTTTTTCCTTTGATTTTACCAACCCTTCAAGTTTCACAACGAAACAGGTGGTGAAAGTGTTTTGTTACATAGAAAACATTTAAATGTTCACAAAGGCAATATTTATAAATTATATATAATGAAGAATAACTCAGAACTACCTCCAACATTTTATGTTTGTCAAATAAGCAGAAAATTATCTGCCGTTCATACATCGGCAGAAGCGCCAATTCTGTCAACGTGCAAATTTGGTAGAAGTCAATTTAAATTGGCAGACGTCTAGTCTACAACACATGTCTACAGTCTGCTCACCAGCTCCTTGTCCCTGCTAACCATGCTAACCATATATTATCATGCCATGCATGGACAAAGAGATGACGCACGGACTGCAGGTTCATCAATGCAAACTCCAAGGTAAAAGTATTATTTACTTTACAGTTTTTCGTAAAAACCCAGTGATGTTGGCCCAACATTTACTGCTGATTTTCTCAGGGAATAGAGTGACATGTGACGTATGTAACAAATAAGAAATGTTTCAAGATTGACACACCACCGGCAGAGGTCCGTTAAACCTTTTAAGACTGCCTCAAATGGCCCTTCCCCCTTCTCCTTTATGCTAAGCCACACCGCAGGCAGATACAGCAAAATCAAAACCATCACCTTCAAATGGGCTTGAGTGATCTGCTGCAGGAAATCCACATTGCATGAACGCAAGGCCTAGAGTTTTGATTGCATTCTGCCCCTTGGACCGGCACTCCAGGCAGGCGTACCAAACACACATCCTGGTCGTGCAGCCAGGGAAGCTAGCTGTCCCTCCCTCACTCGCCCCAGTCAGATGGGTATAAATAGGGCTAACACAGATCACTTGTGGCAGTTTATTTTCTGGATGAGGGAGAGCAAGATATGGATGAAAGAGAATTGAAAAATATAAGAGCTGAAGCAGATGCTCTCTTTGGAGCATTACTGGACTACTGTACACTGGACAAAAAGAAGGGTAACAAGGAAAATGAAAATTATATACTACCCAAGTTCTGTAAGATGAAGGCTCTATTCTATAAAGTATTGCAAGAAAATGCTAAATTACAAGGCTTTGTGAAAGGAATTGAGACTGCAATCAAAACAAAGGACAAAATGCAGGAATAACAATGACCGAAACCTACCTTTTACATAATAAAAAGTAGACAGAAGGAACAAGGTGGTATGGTACCGCCCTGTGAGTACTTGTGCATTCTGTCTACTTTTTATAATGTAATCAGTAGCCTAGCGGCCTATTCCCGCGAAACCTACCGTTGTGTTGATACTCAAAGATAAGAAGAAACAACCAGAGGTTGGACCAACAATAAAGGTAATATTGGCATATCCCACAAAGGAAGCCCAGACCAGTGAAACAACGAAGAACCAAATAAAGGAGAAGATCGACCCGGTGAAATAAAGATGGAAAGTGAAGAATTTCTGACGATTCGAGGAGGAGGGGTGCTCAATGAAGCAGGAGATGATGCAATAATTGAGAAGATAAAAACAAATGAGAAACTTAAGAACCTAGGACTGAAGCTCGACCACCCAAGGCAACTAGGACCTAAAATAATAATTTATGACATTCCAAGAAAGGAAGACAATGATAAAGTACTCAAGAAGATATGGAAGCAAAATTTACACGAGAAAGGAATCACCAAGGAAGAATTTTTGAAAGTGATGTCAAAAAGACCAAAAATGGGAAAAAGCAAGGAAAATGTGAATATAGTCATAGGACTAGCCATCTTCAGGAACATTTTTATCACTTAAGAAACAGTGTATGTGGGATATGCTACATGTAAAGTACGCGACTTCCTAGTACCAATGCGTTGCTATAAATTCGAACAATATGGGCATCAAAGTAAACATTGCAAAGGAACTGAAAGATGCTCAATGTGTGGAGAAGAGGGACACAGGTATTCAGATACGACCAAATGTAAAGGAGACAAGGAACGGGTAAATCACCAGCACGGAGTAGATTCGAAATCCTGTCCTTCCTATGATAAAGCATTTGCAATGGAATTGGTAAAGACCAACTATGGAGACATCTAAACATCCTAAGAATAAGACAGATTAATTTGAAATGTTCTGCAGTAGCTACTGCAGAAATAGTAACTATAGCCCATTGAGTAATGTGATACTCATGTAAGAACTATACTCTTTGTTATGAAAAATAATAGGGATTCCAGGATGAGCAATATTGACAGGAAAAAAACCAATGGCAGCAATATGGATTTGAACACCTGACTATGGAATAATGAGTATGAGATCATTAAAAAATGAACATCATATCTGAGTCCAGCTATGAACAAGTACCAATGTAATATATTTAATGAGCTCCTACTCAATATTCAAATGAAATCCGAATACACTTAGAGAAGTGGGACGAAGTGATACAAGTGCTAAGAAGGGAGAAGCTAGTCATTGGAGCTAATGTTAATGTAAAATTGGAAAGTCACACATGCGTGGTTCAACCTATGGCTGGACATATAAAAAAAATTTATTTTTTTGCTGCAGTTCACTTTTGCTCTGTCACCACATTGTCCAGTTATCTGCTATACTCTCACCTAGGCAAACCGGCGGTTTGATTCCCAGCGGGGTACTCCTGGATTTTCGCCCGTGGGAATCGTGCCGGACGATGCCGCTGGTCCACGGGTTTTCTTGGGGATCTCCCGTTTCCTCCACCCTTTCATTCCGGCGATGCTCCATACTCACCTTACTTCACCCTCATCGACACCAGACTCAATGTTAAGAGCAGCCCAAATCTTTTCTTTTACTCACTCACCCACCCACCTCCTGCCATACGTCAGCCTGCAAGCTTCATATTCAAGACTGTCTACCGAGTTCCGCGCATTACCGCCTCTCTCCCTCCCCCCCTCTCACTTTCTGGGCATCTGGTTACTATCAATAGCCCCCCTCTCTGGGCACCGCTTAGGCTGAGAGAAAACCTCACTACGAAATCTACTCAAAGGAGACTTGGTTAACAGCAATACATTCGCTTCTCAGGGCTCTCCGGGAAGTAGGTATAGTGAGGCTTCCCACTTATGCTAGGGAAATGTGCACCCTCCAAGTTGGAAGCATTTCCCAACTCAGTTGAGCATCTGGCTATCAGAGATAGTGCTGCTTCTTCGGGCATAATTGAGTTGGAGAGCGAGGCTTGCAAATGACGGATGGAAGATGCCCTCCATTGGGAAGTGGACAGATCCCCAGACATTGGCACCAGAGAAGAGAGAGACTCCAAGCTCTTTGGAAGGTTCACTCTTACCCAACACACAGTCTAAGCCACCTTGCTAAACCACCTGATATTTTCTAAGCGTAAGCATTCACCTTGCCACGTGCCCCACTATAGAAAAGGAAGGGCAAAGGTCGGGAAGATAGCCACTGCACAGGTAAATTCTCACTCGTAAGAAATGACTGCTCACATGCGATCAGGCAATATGCCTGCATCCACCACCTGGCAGGGAGGTACCAGATCCCACAGCTCGAGTTCCACACTAGTTTATCAGCCAGAGTGCTTTGCAGTCCCCAGAGCAGTTTTGCTATTGATGCTGACCCTGCCTAAACGTTATGTGGAACCAGTCTGGCTCACCACAGTTGCCGCTGTCAAACGTCAGACCACATTCCCTGGGTGTTGCCACCTGCTAGGTCAACCAGTACCAATACTGCATTCTCCCCATCTCTGGCTTCAACTTGGCCAGCTTCCATTACAGCTCCTCTAAAAGCAAAGCTGCACGTAATCGAGATTCCAGGGAGGGACCCCAAACACTAAATCATCCTGTGAACAGAGTAACAGCTTCCAGGCTCCATGGGGGGAGAGGCTTGGCACATCTCAAACCCAGGTTGTGCGTGAAGTTTTTTTTCTTGGCTACCAACTTTGGGTGTCTCAGCAAGCCAAAAAATGAGTTGGGAGACCTTGGGAACCCCTGGGATAGGAAGCTCTAGTTCTAGCACCAGTCCAGCAACTCCAAGGAGTTGGGAAACATCCTGTGGCACACACTTCAACATGGCAGACAACAGCTTGGCAAACACACTGACCAGAGAATGGGATGATAACACCTCATGTTAGGTAAACCAATGCACAGCACCAGATTGTACCAGAAATGGCCAATGCCGCACAGAGTGCACGCGCTGTGGAGGTGATTTTCACTTTTCTATGCCTAGGTTGGCCAGCAGAAGACAGAGGACGAGTTAGAGGGCCTGGAATAACTATGATGTAACTGCCGCAGAGTGAGAGCTCCCACTGCGATTTCCCGGGTTGTGAGGGTGTAGGTCACATCCGTATCCCATGTGAGCAGTGTCCTAGAACCTTTCACCACATACGCTCTAGTTGGGCTGACCAAGTTAGATCCACAGCATCTCACATTCCTCTGTCATATATGCAAGTCTAACCGACTGGTTACCCTAGAGACAACCTCACAACCAGTAGAAGCCCGGTACATGGTCCCATATGATGTGTTTAGGACTTAAGTATAATTTTAATTCAAGTTTTGCATATTGCGATTGTTGGACAAATTAAAATTGGTCCAAATTCAATAATGACCCCTTCATAATATAAAACTTTTACTGGGAATCTTAAAAAGCCACAGAATCGAGAGTTCACTGTAACTACTAAGTTTTACACCCTTAGCAAAAACTTACTTAAGAGTGGCATCCTGTTTATTTCACATTCAGAATTGGCATGAAATGTGGAACCCTTAAGCAAATATTATTCAAATTCAATACAAAGAGAGAAAAAATGAGAACATCCCATACAGTAATTAAAAAGAAAATGACAAACAGCTAAAACAAGGCAAAATAAACACAAAGAAACAGCAAAAAGAAATTGGCAAAACCATTAAATAAGCTTTGCTAAAATGAGAAAAATCATGCTACAAAAAAGGGGAAGTGATAAAATTTAAGGGACAGAAAAGCAAGCAAATATAAAAAAGTTCAACAAAAATATTAGCAGAGTGCTTGACAAAGAGGTCCTCAGCACCCTTTGATATGGAGCACCAAGGAAATGAAGCAGTTATGGAATTCAAAGGTGGAGTATATAGGAGAACCTATAGAAAACACATTCACTATGCAATAACCCTCCCCCACCAGGCAACTTGAAAAAAAACAATTTAAGGGTAGGGAGACAAACCTGGTAGCTGCCAAAGGTAAACACTTCCCCCTTGATGGTGAGGATAACGGTGTGGCTGCTGCCTGCGGCGACGCTGGTCGCGGGTGCCGGTAACTTCACGAGACTGGGGCCACCACGAGGAGACAAGTCCCCCGTGCCCAGCTGGCCGTACGTGTTGCTGCCAAATGTGAACACTTCGCCCGACTGCAGCAACAGAACGCTGTGGTGGAGGCCGCATGCTATCTGCACCACGGGGCTGTCTGCGGGCAGGTAGACCCTCACGGGGGGCAGCGACGTCACCCGACTGGCATCCCGCTCCACGTCGCTCCCGCCTGCCTGCTCCTCCACTGCAAACAGCCACACACAGTCGGACTGCAGCTTACCGGAGCAAAACACAGCAAAACCCGTAAAGTGGGAACAAAAAACGTGTGAGTGCAGTGGCTCAAATTTGTTCCAATATGACACTAAGAATAAGAAGGGAGGGTGAACTAAGAAGAATGTTTGACTCAAAATATTCTGATAAAAGGTAATAAGGTAAACAGAGAGAGAGAGAAAGAAAGAGAAAGAGAAAGAGAAAAAGAGAGAGAGAAAGAGAGAAAGAGAAAGAGAGAAAGAAAGAGAGAAAGAGAAAGATAAAGAGAGAAAGAGAAAGAAAGAGAAAGAAAGAGNATAAAGAGAGAAAGATAAAGAGAGAAAGAGAAAGAAAGAGAAAGAAAGAGAGAGAAAGAAAGAGAGAGAAAGAGAGAGAAAGAGAGAGAAAGAGAGAGAAAAAGAGAAAGAGTAAAAATTGGAAATGGAAAAGGGAGAGGAAACTGAAGAGAGAGTAAAGATTGGGAAGGATCGCAGGTAGGGAATGGAAAACAAGACGAAATTGGCAGAAATTCTGGAAGCTCATATGGCCGCAGACTGGAAACAACTACGGATATCATAATGAACACATGGTTCCATTACAAGCACATTTCTCTTCTGAATAGGGTAAATTAAAGGTAAACTAGCTGTCAAAACTTCCACTAAAATATCACAATTAACAAAATCGAAAATACAAAACCTTCACAAATGAAAACAAAATAAAAAAAGCATTTTAGATCACCCACAAACCACTAACTTCCATCGACACTATTCACATTTCAAATAAGAAAGTACTATGAGAACACTTATTTCCACTTTCAAGCGGAGAAGAAAAAATTGGTGTGGAAATATTCTGTATGAGCATCATACGAGTTTAAAGAAATTAGGTGTGAAATACTGAAATACAAAAAAATTAAATTAAAAGCAGGTTATACTTAATAAAGACTCAAATGTAACATGTCATAAACATGAATACAAGCAATTTAGTGCAAAAAAAAAAAACACAACCCAACACCACCACCACTTTAGGATATAGGCAAGAAAAATCTATTTCCAAAATTGCATCTACCATAACATAAAAAACACTGACTGGCACACATCCAGTACAGTTGAATGCAAATATGGAAATGTGATCCTATATGTAATAGAGTACTTTAAATTTAATGTAACCTGGTTACCACCAAAAGCTACCAGCATTGATGATCTGACAGTAAAATATTAAAAATTGTATCAATTTCACAACATCTCTTGATTGCTGCACTCGATACTGGTAATTAAATCTATGGCAAAAGGATTTAAAAAAAAGGCCAACAATAATAAACAAACAAAACCGGGCTTTCAAAAGTATTCAATTATCCACGAACAGCACATAACAGCTATGAGAGCAGATGACAGAACTTAGTTCTCCAAATTGAGCAACACAACTGGGCTATGTTGTGAACATTACTCCCAAAACATGCTCGCAAGCGGCGTTTGCTTCTTGTTTGGCTAGGAGGATGCTTTTTCCAATCAGTTTCATCACAAATCCATTCTGCTTGATTATGGGCCGCGTGTACAGGTATGGCGTTTCTCACAACAGTATTACTTTTTAGCCTACTCTCCGAGGGAAAGAAAGGCTTATGAGATCACTTTCCTGTCTCTGTGTGTGTGTGCATGCGCGCTTGTGCCCCCTTTTCAATTTTTGACCATGTGAACCGAATTTCACCAAACTCTGTACATATATAGCACGGAGTAAGGACACATGACTTTTATAGTTTTTTAACCATGCCGGGCACATACTTTCAAAATAGTGACCATTTTAAAATGTAGGGTGATGTGTCATATCTCGGAAACCATTCTACCCATTTAACCAAATTTTGTATGCTGATAGCGCAAGGTGTAAGCATTGAATTCAGTTGTGAATATGGTTGTTGGTACGCCATTTTGGAAGATAGAGCCCCACAAAATAATAAAGCTTTTATGTTATATCTCGAAAACTACTCAACCAATTTTTGCCCAATTTGGCACGTATGTAATAATACTATGTTAGGTCAGATGAATATAATTAATTGAAGTTTTTTTTAACAATTATTTTCAAAATGGCGGTCATATTGTTATTTTAGTTATACATGTTAAATTGTTGAAACTATGTAATTAATTTGAATGAAACTTTGTATGCTGGCTGTATATATTACAACCAACAAATGTGTCCACAAAAAAAAATTTTATCTGCCATTTGGTAAAATAGTATCGCATAGAAAATTAAAATGATATAGTATCTCCGAAGAAACAACCGATTTCTACCAAATTTGGCAAACAAGTAGCACTATGGCAGGCCATGCAAACTGATAAACTTTGAGAGGGTCAGACACACATACTTTCAAAATAGCGGCCATATTAGCCTTTTAGCTGAAAAGTTTTTATTTACAAAACTGCAAAAAATATTAAATTATATGTTTTAAGTGTGCAAGTTTCTTATTTTCTGAATGCCACCTATACAAACATTTTAGCTCAGTGTTCTATATGTACAAAACTATGTAAAAGATTTAAATTTAACTTTGTATATTGTGTTTATAACAATCATGGAATGTTCTAATACATAAACATTTTGTCCTCCATTTATAAAGATAGTCACATGAACAATGGAAGTTTTATGCCATATCTCGAAGATCAATCAACTGATGCATACCAAAATTTCACACAAGTATTGCTACAGTAGGGTGTGTAAATTAACATGTGTTATGTGCAGAAGGTATGTTTTAATAGGGTTTACATAAATAATTTAGATTGATTTGTTATATCTACGAAACGTTTCAACAAAATTTTGTATGCAACAGTATTAACTAGAAGCATCCTTTTGCATACAGAGATCCTCTTTTGCCAGATTTTTTGCAAAGTAGTGTCCAGTGATTAAAATGAACATTTTGCCATATTTCCAGAATAATTCAACTAATTTTCACAAAATTTTGCACACCTACAGAATATCATGTAAAGTCACATGATATGTAACTGATTATGACACTGATGATATGTAACATAATATGACACTGATGATATGTAACATGATATGACACTGATTTTCAAAATAGCAGCCATATAAATATTTAAATATATTTGGCATATCTATTTAACAATTTGACCAAATTTAACAAAACTTTTTATGCTGGCAGTATCTATTAGATGCATAGTATAAAGAACATTTTTTTTAGGCAGTTTTGTAAGATAGCACCAATTAAGAAAGTAGGGTTTTTATAGCTTATCTCGGGTATCAATCAACCAATTTCCACCATATTTTCACATAAGTAGCATTATGGCAGGCCATGTAAACTTATGTGTTTTTAGTGGCTTAGACACTTATTTCCAAAATGATGGCCATGTAAATAATTCAGGTTAGTAAACCCTATCATTCAAAACATTAGACTGATTACATCCGAACTTGATGCACGGAATCCTACCTCCATGATACAGTTGATTGCAAGCTAGTTTAATTTAAAGAGTTTTTCTGAATTTGAATCCCAGGTAAGTAACTCGTGTGTTGGTGCTGTTTCACATGTTTCTGTTTTTGTCTCTAATGATATTGCTGTCAATGAGATGTCAACGCCTACCTACCATCTAAGTTTTTAAGAACTTTACTAAAATTCATTTGCACCCATGCAGAGGAAAGTAGGCTATTATTAGTTATCTGTAACTTCTTGTTGATATTTCGGAGCCTTTTAAGTTACGCAGTGATTGCATATAAAGTTTTTTTACTGACTAATGAAATGCCTAAATTTAAAATCTACCATTTTAGCTGATCTACATTTTTCTTTGCTTATAGCAAAAAAAAAACCTTCCCACCATCACCTTCTTTTTGTTCATTGTATAAGCTGCCACTGCTAATTGCGCATCACCCATTATGGTAGGCACCTCCAAATAAACAGAGAGCAGTTCAGGGATAAAAACTATTCCCCATTTTTTCTAAACGTAAACGTGCTCTGCTCAGTGCTTATTGCTGTAGTTAAAATAAAGAAGGAAAACCATACAAATCACTGAACCAAGCACATTATATTCATGAGAGTGCTCCAATTGGAATTCAATCATCAAAAATGCTCTATCGTTTGCACATGGCTTTACCTATGAGGTTGGCAGTCGCCAAAGGCACAAGCTGCGGCATGGGGCGGAAAACGGACGGCTTGTTGGGCAGCACGGGTGCGCTGGACGGACCTGCGCAGCTGTTTGCTCCCTTCATCTTGAGCCCCACAAGCTTGGACACCCCTGCCACCTTGCCGCGCTGCCGCACCTTGCTGCGCTCCTCCAGCTTACGCTGCAACTGGTCTTTGAAGCGTGCGGCTCGTTGGCTCGCTGCAACACGCATGTCCCCATTCACGTCAACACCCTCCTTGACTCCCTCCTGCAGCTTGGCAACAAGCAAAAGCAACAAAGATGACAACATTTTTCAGCTGCCAATTATGTATGGCTAGTAGTTTCACAAACACACCACAAATATGCTCCACCACATTAAGGCTAGACCTCACCTCTTATGCAGAAAATATTCATTTTTGTGTAATAATTTAAGTTTCTGTGTAATTATTAAAAACTTATCAGTGTAGAAAATGTACATTTTATATAAGCTGTTAAACATTTTTTTGTACTTAATTTTACTAAGTGTTATTTGGTAGTTATAAAAGGGCAGGACTTAATTGGTATTTTATATTATGCTATTTGTGACAAAATTTTATGTTGACAGCTCGGATTTCATGTCTGTATTGCAGAGTAAAGAAAATAGCTTAACTTCTATTGTAGCATTTTTCAAAATTTTACTTCACAAAAACACAAATGTGCAAGAAATGAAAGAATCTAATACAGTGGCTGATGCTGAGCCAGAAGAAAATTGTTTAATATTCTTCAACCATGGTCATTTGAAATAAGTTGTTATTGCTGCTATCTAAACTTAATTTTTATTACTGTATAGTTATAACTGAAACTTTGGGGTCCAGAGTAGTTTTCATATTGTTTTCAGGAGTGCAGAGGTGGACAGGCCAGAGATGGGAGGTTGGAAATTCCACAGAGCTCCTCAAATTTAGACCTGCATAAAAAAAATATAATTAAAAGGGTAGGTTAAGAATACGTAGGAGTGAAGTTAAGAGCCACGGGAGATGAGACATGCAAAGACGGAAAGTAAAGAAATAAATACAAAATGTTAAATTTGACTAAACTTTAAACTCTAAATTCATCCTTAATTAAAAAATCTCTGAATAAATTAAAAACATCACTCTTAAAGGTTTACATCCAAACATTTTCCCAGAGATATTTCATACCCTTAAACTTCTAGGCAGCTCCCCTCCCAGCCTTTTTCCCAAACAAAAACAAACGTGCAAGGCTGGGTGTACAACTTTTTCCAACGGAGGCCTCTACCCCTGCAGTCCACCCCTGCAGGAGTGTTTACAGTGGTGGCAGCTCCGAACTATGTTGCTGGAAATCATCAGTAATGCTCTGGTGTTGGGTTGCAGAGATCTTTCCTTTCTGTGCCTAATAAAACCTCGACACCCTGAGGTTTGTGTCCTGGTCTGCATTTNCGACACCCTGAGGTTTGTGTCCTGGTCTGCATTTTACATCCAACCAACCAATCTCCACATAAAACTTCCTCCTTGTTAAGATGCTCAGGTAAACGGCTGTGGAGCGAATCACTCATTTGCTGGGTAGGCTGGAAGCAACCCTTGTTCACTAAGAATACACTCCCATCACTTCATCTATGCCCAGTAATAAAGGCAGCAATGCAGGTGCTTGGGCAGGATGTTTGTTACTANATACACTCCCATCACTTCATCTATGCCCAGTAATAAAGGCAGCAATGCAGGTGCTTGGGCAGGATGTTTGTTACTAGAGTCACCCAGGACCTGTGGGCTGGTTCAAGGGGAACTGCGGTTGTGGAGTTGGCAAATATCTTGCCCTATTAGCAGTGCAACCTTGTCTGAAATGCTTGCGGTCACACGGGGTCGGTTGCTGGTGATGGTGCAAAAGGAATCAACTTAAGTTTCAGCACCGGTATCTACTGCACTGCCAACTGTGCTTCCATATGGAGAACCTGATTCCACCATCTGTAATCACTCAGACCAGGTTTCTGAACTCAATTCTCTCCCAACCCACTCATCTCCACTATAGATATGAAGGGGAAGGAACAAAGTTTTGAAACCACAGAACATACCTGGGTACAAACCCATTCAATTTAACTACTTTGTGTATCCTATACTATTACATGATTAATTCAAATGGTTTCATGCCCTCCTCCATAATGCCAAGTACATATTCCGCATCTGAAATCTCAATTCATCCCCTTCTCCCTCCTGGAACCTCACACAGAAAGANTTACATGATTAATTCAAATGGTTTCATGCCCTCCTCCATAATGCCAAGTACATATTCCGCATCTGAAATCTCAATTCATCCCCTTCTCCCTCCTGGAACCTCACACAGAAAGAGGGATACTACAGATTAGCGAATGAACCCCATTCACTTTTAATCAGCCCTCTAGGAGTCATGTCATGGGATATGCAATGAGTCCGTGATGGNAAGTACATATTCCGCATCTGAAATCTCAATTCATCCCCTTCTCCCTCCTGGAACCTCACACAGAAAGAGGGATACTACAGATTAGCGAATGAACCCCATTCACTTTTAATCAGCCCTCTAGGAGTCATGTCATGGGATATGCACCTATACTTTTCCACAATCAGCTCCTGTTCTCACCCAAGTGGGTAGGACTTAGTGTCCACCAGCCTACCACTACACCATCACTAGGCATGCGATTGCAGTTTCCCTAGCTGGTAAGCAGAGTCCCATTAGAGTGGAAATGGAATCATGGATCCAACNACTAGGCATGCGATTGCAGTTTCCCTAGCTGGTAAGCAGAGTCCCATTAGAGTGGAAATGGAATCATGGATCCAACAACAAAACTACTCGCTATTAAATGGTCCCAACTGAACACACTGTTAGGAGAATGCAAACAGTCAGGCGTCCAGAGGGGGACCGTTGGTGACATCTTGCATCAATGGAAGTTTCCATTTACACTGGAGCTTGGCTGGAATCGGGTAGCTAACTATATGTTCTGTACGTTCAGTATTTTTGTGTTTTCATGTGTGTTGGTGAGAAATGTTTGTGTTTTAGTGCTTCTTATTTGCGTAGGTATAAACTCTTGGCCATTTCACCAGCCAAGGCCTACTGGAAAAATGGTTTCAGTAAAGGCAGAAGGATACAACCAGCAGTGATCGCTATCTTCAGTGGTTTAAGATGGCAAAACAAAAGTTGGGTTTGTGCACATTTTGTCATAAAACCGTGGTCCTCTGAANACTAGGCATGCGATTGCAGTTTCCCTAGCTGGTAAGCAGAGTCCCATTAGAGTGGAAATGGAATCATGGATCCAACGACAAAACTACTCGCTATTAAATGGTCCCAACTGAACACACTGTTAGGAGAATGCAGACAGTCAGGCGTCCAGAGGGGGACCGTTGGTGACATCTTGCATCAATGGAAGTTTCCATTTACACTGGAGCTTGGCTGGAATCGGGTAGCTAACTATATGTTCTGTACATTAAGTATTTTTGTGTTTTCATGTGTGTTGGTGAGAAATGTTTGTGTTTTAGTGCTTCTTATTTGCGTAGGTATAAACTCTTGGCCATTTCACCAGCCAAGGCCTACTGGAAAAATGGTTTCAGTAAAGGCAGAAGGATACAACCAGCAGTGATCGCCATCTTCAGTGGTTTAAGATGGCAAAACAAAAGTTGGGTTTGTGCACATTTTGTCATAAAACCGTGGTCCTCTGAANTATCTTCAGTGGTTTAAGATGGCAAAACAAAAGTTGGGTTTGTGCACATTTTGTCATAAAACCGTGGTCCTCTGAAAAAAGTACATTGTGTTATGTCTCCACTTTACGTGAATCATGGCTAGCAAAGTCTGATGCAGACTTCTCCCCTATTTATTCTCACATTTTCGTATGCAAACTATAAGGTCAACCTTATTAGCAAAGGTACACCTAATATGGAAACTGATTTTACCTTTGTGCTCACACTAAAAATGAACCTCCAAAATGGTCAGCAGAGCAGACCCAGGGTGCACAGATGGAGATCATCCAAACCAACAGGAAATATAGTTTGGAGATGCAGCATTCCCCTATCACATATTCTCTATTGCATCAAACTANATCATCCAAACCAACAGGAAATATAGTTTGGAGATGCAGCATTCCCCTATCACATATTCTCTATTGCATCAAACTATCATATTCACCTCAGAGAAAGAGAGAATGAGAGGAGAGTGAGAGGAGAGAGAGAGGAGAGTGAACAGTGAGAGAGAGGAGGCAAAAGAGAGGGGAGGAAGAGAAGAGGGGAGGAAGACAAGAGGGGAGGGTAGGGAGAAGAAGAGGGTAGGGAGAAGAGGAGGGTAGGGAGAAGAGGAGGGTAGGGATAAGAGGAGAGGAGGGATAAGAGGAGGATAGGAGGGATAAGAGGAGGNGAGAGATGCCTGTTGCTAAAACTTTTAGTATTAAGAGAGGAGGTTTTTAATTAATTTGAGATGCTATTTAATTAGCCATGTTTATCACCTCTCTTAGTTACTGATAGGCATTTTGTGAAGCACTTACTTTATCAAAATATTACATAACCAAATGTACAATAACGGAGACAGCAATCGTATTTTAGATAGTTTGAATATAATAAACTAGCATTCTAAAAAAATGTTAGAATAAAAAATTATATTTTAAACAAATTATATTATGTTATTATTAGAAAAACACCTTTCTTGACAAACAAAAATATTTATTTATCAACCAGAGCCAATAAAAATGTCTATAAATCAAGATGTCTAGCTTGCAGTAACCCCCCCTAAGTTCATAATGCTCTCAAAAAATTTTTTTATGTCCCAAGATAATATTTGGTAACAACTGTCGCACAATACAATGGTGCAACCTTTACTCATGACAAGATTACTTACCTGTTTGTTTCGCTCCACTCCTTTAAAAAAAAAANAAAAAAAAAAAAAAAAAAAAACAAAGCAAAGCCTATTTTTATGACACACGACATAATTTCTGTTTTTGACAATCTTATCCCAGCTTTAATAGTTGTCCTTTCTTCTTTGTTCATTAACTCTCTTCTCTGGAATCTGTCCCCATTCGGCTGTGCAGGTCACCTTACATTTTCATGGCGTAAGTGTCCAACTCTTTTAAGTAGCTCTGCTGCTGATTATTACATTATTTAATTGCACAGCTCCGAACCTGGTTTCACGCTAATTGTTTCTCCTATTCCTCTTTCCTCTGGTCTTCAATCTTCTGTCATCTTGTGATCATTCCAACTCCAAACTTTTACCATGCAAAAATTACACTTGTCACTTTCTTTATACCTGTCACACAGTGCTACACAAATATACATTTTATTTTTTGGAAGGCGAATCCAGATGAGAAAAAACTGGCCACATAAATCCCTATGAATGTTTTCTTCCCTTTCATCATATGATCTGCTCTATCTATCTATCTATCTATCTATCTATCTCTCTATCTCTCTCTCTATCTCTCTCTCTATCTCTCTATCTCTCTCTCTCTCTATCTCTATCTCTATCTCTATCTCTATCTCTCTCTCTCTCTCTCTCTCTCTATCTCTATCTCTCTCTCTATCTCTCTCTCTATCTCTCTCTCTATCTCTCTATCTATCTCTATCTATCTCTATCTATCTCTCTATCTATCTCTATCTATCTCTATCTATCTCTATCTATCTCTATCTCTATCTATCTATCTCTATCTATCTATCTATCTCTATCTATCTCTCTCTATCTATCTATCTATCTCTATCTATCTATCTATCTCTATCTATCTATCTATCTCTCTCTATCTCTCTCTATCTCTCTCTATCTCTCTCTCTCTCTCTCTCTATCTCTCTCTCT
>NQII01000200.1:728064-772485 GCA_002778355.1 Clitarchus hookeri | reverse complement strand
AGAGAGAGAGAGAGAGAGAGAGAGAGAGAGAGAGAGAGAGAGAGAGAGAGAGAGAGAGAGTGTGTGTGTGTGTGTGTGTGTGTGTGTGTGTGTGTGTGTGTGTGTGTGTGTGTGTGTGTGTGACAATAAACACTGATGTCATCACAGTCAGTCAGTAAGGGCATAGGTAGTTTTCCAACTGGAACACAGGCGTTTTCAGTGAATGAGAGGACTCTAATAGGAGCAATGTACAACACCTAGTTTATACTTTGTTGTCTGTTTTTCTGTTATGTTAACTAGAACAGCACTACCTTTACAAAGCTAGTAGAGGACAAAAAGCATTAAAATGTCAAAAAGATTTACTGATAACTGGATTTCACAGCTATAGCTGTTGACTTGCTGAATCATCAATATTGGTGAGTCGCATGAGGCTATAGCCAGCCCGCTCTCGGTGGCAGCTTCAGGTCAGCGTGGGCAATGGAATGCACATCCTATTTCGGATGAAGACTATATTTCCTCTATGGCAGAAAGGTTAAGTGAAAGTTCAGCAATCAATCCTTAGACACAATCTGGAATCTGCCATCTTCATTGCATCCTCGTGCATAAAAAAACATTTGTTGTGAAAGGCCCATTTGCAACCTGGATATAACCAGGTGAACTGCTATGCAAAATTTTGAAAGCAGCATAGAACAGGAAGTACTACATAGTTGAGCCACAAACATGACTCTCACTATTTCTGCAGCAAAGGTTTGTAATTCACATCTGTACTACTTCCAGTCCTCTGTTGTTTTCAAAAATGATGTACCACGAGCACAGTTGTTTGCACGCATAGAGCCTCTGCCTCTGGCACTCCTCCTAGGCCCACCGTGATGCCGAGCGCCAATGCCGCCAATCCACACGCCTTGATGCGCTCGTCTTGAGTGGGTGGATCCACCTCTTCGCTGTGGTCAATCAAGCCAGCCAGGTACCAAAGGCGCAGCTTAGCCATGCATAAGGGGAGGTTTTCCCCTCCATGCAGCCGTTGACATCTGCCCATCACTCGCCAAGCTCTCAGAGCCCTGCATATTCACCAGCACGCCCGGAATCGCGGCAGTTCACTGGAGTTCATTCCCCAGTCTGAGCTCCGTGCTTTAGCTATTAGAATACAGCTAGCCTTCAGTGTCTCTTCTAGACCTTAGTTATTGTCTGTCTCATATAAGTTGGCAATATTTTTACAGTCAGTGAGTGGCAACTTGACATATACGAAACAAAGTGCCATTTACAAAATCCTGTATCAGCTGATGCATGAACGTACAAAAGTTAATATTACGTTGGCTATTCTGAGTGCACTGCAGACGCACATCAGACAAGCAGAAAATACGCCATAATAAAGAGTTCCTAAATTAATTAATACATTTCATTTTACGTGGTTACAAAACAGTGCNCTAAATTAATTAATACATTTCATTTTACGTGGTTACAAAACAGTGCTTGTTAGTGTTACAAACTAAACTTTGTGATAAAGTAGTAATGTATAGGTGTTCAAAATGAAATGCACAATAAAACGATCAGTATCCAAATGAAACACAACTTCAAAACCTTTTTCACGTCTTCCTTGTGTGTGGGTGGCATACGCCACCCATTTACGGGCAACTCAATTGTGTTGCGAGCTGGTATTCTTTCTAACGCGATTTATTGGACGCTGGCGACTTGCATGACTAATACTTCAATGCCAAATTCAGCTGACTCGGTGTCTTGCATTCCCCAGGTAGGCAGTCAGCTGGCCTTTGAAGCGGCTGGCCGGGGTTCATGGATCGTCTGGGGCATGATACGTAGTCGGGAAAATAAGACAGTAGTCAAAATACGCATCATGCGTCAAAATGGTACATACTTCAATAATCTGCTGTGCACTGTGAAACTCAATTTACAGCATAATAACATGGCTGTCTCTACCAAATACTGGAGTGTGAATGGGATTATTAAGACGAAGTAGGAAGGACAAAAATTGCACCCTTGGAGAGGTGACAGTTGCACAACAATAGATCAGTAACTATACTAAGCTTGGCTCTTAATTTGGTAGTTTTGTAACATAAAACCACCAAGACTTAACCCTTCACCTTAGATCAATATTTCTGAGACAAATTACCACATCTATTACCTCTGCTTTCTCCTGCATGCACTACTAACCTAACTTTACCTCTGTTACCCAAATACCAGTTCCCAACCCATAAAAATAGACAGTGACTACATGCTGCGCGCAGAGACAGAAAGCCATGTAGACTTTGGAGTAAAAATATTTACACAGTAAATAAAATAATATACTAAGATGTCTCACAGCAGACAATTGGATATGTCTTTCCAGAAATGCACACACACATCTCATCTCTCTCTCTGTTATGAGAATCTCCTGTCCAGACATCCTCCAGGGACTTTTACCTTCCATCAAAAAAATTGATTAAAAATATTCATGCAATCCCCACCAAGATACACTGAGGCATATCGCTACCTACTCCCCGCGAAATTGTCACTGTACCAGAGACCACGGTGGTGTAGTAATCAGACTACTCACCTCCTACCTAGGTAAACAGGGTTTGATTCCCGTTGGGGTAACTCCCAGATTTTCACAAGTGGGAATTGTGCTGGACGATGCTGCTGGTCGGTGGGTTTTCTCGGGGATATCCCGTTTCCCCCACCCTTGCAATCTGGCACTGCTCCATATCCACCTTAAGTCACCCGCATCAGCTCTCGAGATCTCGATGTTAAGTGCGGCCAAAATCTCCCCCCTCACCATCCGTCACTGTACCATTATGTATATGTGCCTGATCTCAATTTCTACGTTTCTATTCTCATACAACTAATCTCAATGCTCTTTTTCTCGCAACGATAAAAACACAGGCAGATATTTCTGTTCCCATCAGCAGTTGTAGACAGCTTGGCAATAACAGACAAGTGTGCGCAACAGTATTCCTAGTACGTCATTCATAACATGAAAAACCAAGATACCAGGCGCCTGACATTTGCACTAATGCAGTGCAAATCAAGGAATACTGCATCCCTCTTTACAACCATTATCTTACGTGGAGCTTAGTACATATTTCATCGCATCATAGAGCAATGCAGTGGCAAAAATGTTGTTGCATCTATAGATAGCAATAGTTAATCAATACCCCAGGTTGTTTGTCATGGCTTCCCTAGACGAAAAACACTCAAACTTCAATAACTGCTCATGCATTGTACGATGTGGAACAAACTGTACAAAGCAATTGATATCAGCTGCACCATAAACAACAAACAATGACGTACAACTAACTACGAGGCCAGCTCCTGTCAACAGCTTCCTTTGTTCTTGTGCAGGTAGTACCTGCCTTTATCAGAGACAGTCAAACTTGCTGGCACTTGGAGTAGTATCAAGACTAGGTGTCTAAAGCCCAGGTCACCTCTCTTTACAACCTGAAAGATGTGGACGTGTTTCACCAAACTAATGATATTTACCCTTCCCCTTTACAATGTTGGTCACACAGTCATTCCAACATAAACTGTTTACTTCCGCATCTACACTTTCACCCCTCTACTATTCAGAAAATAATGACAGATCAACCATAACAATATTGTCTTATTTCATACCTAATTTGTATGCACCTCCAGAGACAGACTGTCTATCTCTTGTATTTAAGCAGACCACTGCCACATTTAGCATGCTTCATCATTTCAAGAGTGGAGATATCAGGAGAAACCTCAATCACTTAACAGTCATCTAAAATATGCACTCTAAAGATAATTGCTCCCCTACCTTAATATGGCATTGGTTCAAGATAGCTGGCTGGCCCAATCAATAAGCAGTTACATTTTTATCGTAACAGCATGCTGTTATGCTTGAATTAGGCTAGTTGGAGAGAATTTGTAAGGTCTTCTGTGAATACAATAGTGTCTCTTTAAATCATTAATATAATAATATTCTCTGTTTAAGGAATGGCAAGGGACTGACATCTCTCATTTAGATGAAACCTCCACAACCTACTACAGCCTCACTCCAGCTATTATCTACATTCTTTGTAGTTGAGACTGTTTTGCAGTAGTTTCATAAGGAAAATAATGAGCCTGGGTTCCAACCGCACGTAGGCTACCTGCTGCTGCAGTCCGTAGGATGCCACCTCAAGTTAATGTTCCGATGCTACAATCTTTCTCTCGTGGCATCTCGTGCACATCAATTTCAGCTCTGTCTGCGTAAGCCCCTTAGTCGTATAACTCTCCAAGTTTTTCTATACGATGGATGTTGCCCCACCACTATTCCAGACACTTTGGCTCTCTGCTGGAGCTCTGGAAGTTCACGGCTCATCCTTCACGAAACATGTGCACTTGCCCAAAGAAACCCATGCCTCATCTGCTTGCCCTTTAGGCTACTGAAAAACAGTCACTCTTGTATTTGTATTGTCAGTGAAAAGATTCCACTGGGACTCTTACCAGCCTTGCAATATGAAACAGCAAACACATTGCACTGTTCAATAATGCTACAAATGCTGCAGCACTTCGACAACAACCCCTGTCAACCTATCGTGTCAAGGACACCTGCTGAAGTGCTTACACCTCAAGCTCACAATGCATACTGTCATTATGTGATACAATGCCAGAGGTGGCTCTTGCTGGATGGAAGTGAGTGAACAAATGACCATAAGCAAAACCACATTGAAATGCTACAAGGATACATAGGAATATATAGCGTGCAAGGAAGTGCATACACATATTCACACATTAATTCACACACATGGTCTTGTAATTGTGGAACTATCATTTACACCAACAAACAACCATAAAAATCTTTAGGAAGTTCAATTAAACAAATATATAAAGCAATAACTGACACACAAACAACACTGTTTATAAACACCTGCTAACTGCAATGAAGACAGTAATGATTTGTACTCTGTATTTATCACTTCTTACATATAGTATTGAAATTTCCATTTTCATCAGACTATAAATATTCACGTTCAGTATCTTCAGAGACAAAAAACACTGTTTTGCATTTTTTGAAACTTTATTGCTTTTTTGTTTTGTTTTTAGCACTTTGTCGCTTTTCAACAGTATGTGCAGAAATAATGGTCTATTTACTGCTTTTATGATGAAAACTAATGCACCACAAAAATTATCTCAATGACGAACGTAGCCAAAATCACGTAAGACATATAAATGCAGTTAGAAAAGGAAACCCCCATGGTATAAATATGTATACACTTTTAGACAGGATTTATAATAGGTAAAAACNTGTGCAGAAATAATGGTCTATTTACTGCTTTTATGATGAAAACTAATGCACCACAAAAATTATCTCAATGACGAACGTAGCCAAAATCACGTAAGACATATAAATGCAGTTAGAAAAGGAAACCCCCATGGTATAAATATGTACACACTTTTAGACAGAATTTATAATAGGTAAAAAAAATTTTATCCACCAAAAAGTTAAATTACTAAAAATGTTACATGGAATTAGCGTATAAAGTTTGCGACTTAGAAATCCACAAAATCGCCAATACAAATATGACAATATTGACTAAAGGTGTATGTCGCTTTAAACCCACTGTTTAGAACTAAATTAACTACATCTGCTTGCATCTTGCAGCCTGTTGCGTATGTTGGCAATCATTCTGGGAAAATCCCTAATAACTGGCCTGGTAAGGAAGTATGAAAAACACGTACCACACAGTCTCCCCACACCTAATAGAGTAATACTTTATTCAGGGAAAGTAAGATGCCATGTGTTAAATAAAATACTGTGATCCCCTCACATCATGACCTATTAATGATAAGATATATGACAGAGTTGACTGCCAACAGTTAGTTATTAACCATCTACTGTACCCTCAGCCACAGTAAAAATACCAACTCCTTGCAAGCTGTCTGGGTTAATTCAGCACTTCTGTTAGTGCATTGTAGTTTCTATGGTTTCTGTTTTCAACCTATTACATATCCTTCCATGACATGTCACAGACACTGCGATGTGACTTTCAGGAAATGTGTATGTTAAAAGTCTGCTAACGTGTTCATAAAATGGAAAACGAAACACAGAAGCTGTTGCAGTCAACCAAACAAATACAGTATTCCACTGTTATGGTCTAGGTTGCGCCTGGATGAAGGACCTGATGTATGTCGACAATGCCTTCTGCCGTTCAGCAGCATCGACAGACATGCAGCTTGCAAGAGTCAGCCTGCCAGGTGTGGCTGGAACAATGGCAGTCGAGAGCCGCATGCAATCAATAGATTGAAGCACGTATAAATTGAATGCGTGGTTGGGGAACCCCTTGTCAGTCATGTCCCATGAAGCAAGAGAATATGATTCCCAGAGCTATCATCCCCCTCACCCTGACCGTGCACGGGCAGGTTATACATCACTGCAAGCTAGCTGCCTGGTGCTGCTTCATTTGCGTTGTCCATAAGAGGCAGTTTGAGGGCTCGTTTGTACAGAGTACATCATCGTACTGTTGTAAGCATGATTGCTCGCTCATTAGTAGGCATAGGAACCCTGTGCAGGTTTATTGACATTTGTAAGCCTTTCAGTAATACATAGGGAGTTCGCTGGTGGTGATGTGCAATCAACAATTAAAGCGATGTCTGACTGTACCTCAACTTTGTTCTTTTAGAATAGGGAAGGGGAAAACCGGGGTACCAACTTAACGAAATCCACTGCTGCTAAATGAAGGAATCCTAGCATTACCCTTACAGATGAATGCCGGCTTGTAGGTACACATTTTGATGGGTATACATTGCTCGCTCATCTGAGAAAAGTAGCTTCATAGATTGAGATGGCCCAATCACGTGTCGGAGCGGCCAGTAACACCGCCAGGGCAGTTCCATGAATTTAGGATGAAATTCTTGGCATTCCTCGACACTAAGGAGAGAAAACCTTCTCCTTGTAGATGGATGCTGGTCTGTGGTGTTCCCCGCTATCGAGTAAACATGGTGATGCATGCCGTCAGGCAAAACCATCGTCACCAATGTTACATCTTGCCTGGACCCCTCCCATCACAGCTAAAGATGTGAGGCGACTTGAACAAAGATTGTTCTTCACTTAAGTGGGCGTGGATGCCACCCACCCGACTGCCAGTTACCATTTCACAAACCGGCCTACCACCCACTCTCGCATGCAGCCTGCCTTGTTGAAACCCGCATCACATTTTAAAATGAACAATAATATTTAACTTAAAAAAACTTGTATTTTTTGAGACAGTGGCGAATAAATAGTCATTAAGTAGGTTCCTTTGCAACCTTCAGTAATTAATATCTCAAACTTGGCATTCGCTGTGAGTTACAGGCACTCTGTCCTTCCGCATTATTTGTCGAAAAAGAGATTTCGCATATCCAGGATAGCTGTTTATTCAGAAGACGTGAATCTATTGAAATAAATATTTTAGTAACAAATCCTGTAATGCTTTGTAAAACCTGACACCGCTTGATGTTTTTAACATTATGGGAGACAATGGGCTAGAGACTATTGAACATGGCCATCATACAAAAAAATTGCAAACTTTGATGTTACGTCACCCACCAGTCTGCAAGGCAAAGGTGCCAGGGATGCAGTATCGATTGCGACGGTGCACGTGCAGCTCTGCTGCCGGAGGGAATGCAAGCCTGTCGCCTTGACAAGGTTGCCTGGTTCTGTTGCAAACAGCTCATTCAGAGTGAAAGAAGCCATGCTAATTTCAACTACATTAGGACATATACCTTTTACCACCTTTATGTTGTGTGTATAAAGCCTTTGAAAGACCTGGTAATGTACCTGTGACAATAAATAACATTTAAATAATACATCCTCTGATATTCCTGCAAGAAACCAGAGAAAATAGAGTTCCTGCTCGCTAAATGTTGGCATGGCACACCGTGTTTGGCCTTTCTTGCGGTGATAAGGGCAACATCTGCATGTCCATCTAGGGAATAATTTCTCTCCAAAGACGTCAAATATTAAAATTGAATTAACAATTTACTAATGAACATGTTACTTTCGCTCTAGAAACAACTGAATATGGATGCAAGTTTTGAGTTTTTGGAGGTTGAAGTCAATTAAAATAAGTCAAAATTTTATGCTGCACGCAGATCATACACAAGTCAATTATGGGAACCATGAGGACTTAGAAGATAAGCATTTAACTAATATAATGTATAATTTTACCACTAAACCCATACAAGAACGGTGCATAATTTGTAAACCAACTTTTGTGTATTGGGGTTAGGGATGGGTCAGAAACTGTACAAATTCAAATCATGACTACTTCAAAATGATGACCCTTTTGACTGGAATCATGAAAGGCAATAGTGTCGACAGTTTACTTTTTGTAGTCTTCATGAACTGCATCCCCACTTAACTGAAATGACAACCAAACCCCAAGAGACTTGAATCAGGATTATTAACAGGTGCCAGGCACTTTCCCATTTTTAAAATAACACTAACATCTACTTAAGTATTAGTCACAGCGTAAGGTTCTGAATCAAAACCAACTGGAACGTTAATTTTTGCTCTAACATCAAAATAACAAAATAATTGGTACCTAAAATTAGCATATGATTGAAAACGTGAGACGTGTAGGTACAGCACACTGCAAAGACAAAAGACGGTCAGGTAAAACACAACAAATTCAGTTCACATTTAAAAGTCATAACAAGCCTATTTAAATTAAATTCACATGAAATCCAGACACCAAAAAACTCCTTAAAAGAGAAAGCATGCATGCTGCCAGAAAACATGCAGAAGGTCTACGTATCATGCAGACTAAAGGCTAAGCCAAGAAGTGAAAGGCGAGAATTTTTAAGTGATTCGACAGCGAGAATCCTCGCCTCCAAAGATGAGGTCCAGTCTCATCATGCCTGCCAAGTCTCCAGCTCCGCTTGGTCCCAGAATCGCAAGCTCCGAGTTGTCGATGCTCTCCCGCGCACAAATGCGGCAGCAGCCGCACTCTGAGCATCCAGAATCCCCAGCACCGCAGCCGCACTCCCTGTGAATGCAACAAACATAAAACTTTACTGAGAACATAACAAAAAATTATGTCTGGCACACTTAACCTTACTGTTACCTTAACCATTCTGTGATGTAATACACAATTACTCAGATTCTACAGTGGACAGGTCCTGAAAAATTGTTTAATTTAACAGTTCAAGAATGATAACACAGTACTAATAATTTATCAAAAGACTATTTTTTGCAATTATAAACAATTTCTCAGAAAATTACATTTCCAGTATTTTATACAACATTCTTTAATGGTGTACATCCAAAATAATTTTCCATTCATATATTAAATACTCAGAAGTTAAGTTTGGAAGAGATCTTTAAATTCGCCTTTGTACGTTTTCAAAGAACTTTCTCATATGCCACATTTATCTGTTCGTATGTCTACAACACAGTCAACCTGTTTTTCTTCTAATTTTTGAGGCAATTTCCACACACCCCACAACTTGATCAGATTTGATTTGGCATATTTTTGTTTGATTGAATGTAGGTTTGTATGCAAAACTAACTTTAATGTGGTAAATTTCCATTAAAACAAAAAATTAGAGAAAACCCATATTATAGTATATATATATAAAAAATAAAAATAAAAATTAATAAATAAAAAATAGTACTGAAAATAAGACACTAATAACTGACTTCAACAGATCTGTAAATTGAACATATTCCCTACCTCTATTTACTGTAGTCATTAATTTTATTACTTGCTCGATTGTTTTGTCCTATTCAGTTCATAATTACTGACAATTAGATTGGTAAAATTATTTATGTAGTTTGTGTGTCTGTTGTCAACAGCTACTCTCAACTTATTGTTGGTGTTTTTAATTTTACATTCTCGGGTTCCTGTGATAATATGACTATGTAATGACAAACAACATCAACAGCAGCAGCAGCAACAACTGCTATAATAACTACAAGACCCGCTGTGGCAGCTAGATAAAACTACGGCGACTCGAAAAACTACTGCGACTCTGACAGCTATGTCGAATGACAACTATGGCGACTCTGACAATTAGAAAAACTAAGACTAGAAAAACTATAACAATAAAAATAAATAAATAATTTTATTTTATTAATTTTTAAGTGTTTCCAACAGTTGTAGGTCCTAATTAGGGAACAATGGTAAGCAAGGACAATACACATAAAACAATACATTACACTGAGAAATAACAAAATTTTACAAATAAAATCTGCAAAAATAACTAATAATAATAATAATAATAATAATAATATAATGGTAATAATAATAAAATAGCAATTATATATATCTTTTTTTTTTTCATTCCGTTACTTAACACCATTGCAAGAAATACTCAAAGAACAAAACTGCCGTACATAAATTTTTTTTAAATTCAGTTACTTAACCTCACTTCAAGAATCACTGAAAGAACACCCCCCTCCTGCTAATGAAAAGCCAAGCAAGATGTTTAGGGCACTCACTGGCCGGGGTTCCTGTCGGGCCGCATGCTGCTGAGACAGCTGATGCTGTAGCCGGTGCACTCGCGGCAGACGGTGCATACCATGCACATCTCATGTTTCCAGCGATGCTTCCCTGGGGGACACATCACGTCCTGGGCATCATCCCAATCTGGCTCCTCCTCGTCTGCCTCATCCTCCCCGGCGGTCTCCATTGCCACCACCATTGGAACTACTACTAACACACATGACTGAATCACTTAGTGCCTTTACAAAACTTGCCAAGACTTTGTGACAATTCACAAATAATGAACAGTAGAAAACATGTTCCAATAACATTTATTATATATAAATACAATATGAATTGGCAAACAACCTTTAGAATGACTAATAAAATATACAACACACACCAATAATTATCACAGTTATTAATAATTTGTTTCATTGATTACAGTTAAATGTATTTCGCTTGGGGCACCAATAAGAGAAAAATACAACATTAGAAGTATAATCTTAGCTTCAGAACAATAAACCATTTAAAAATTACAAATTCAAAATTCAATTTATTTAACAACTGATAAGAAACGTTACCATTTCCTTTGACTAGAACAAAGCACCCATTTGACTCTAAAAACTCGTAGAAAGGAGGGCAACAATTGAATTGCCCAGTAAAGCCTTTATTCCATAAAATACTTTGAAAACAATTAAAAGGTAAGCAAAATAATTATGGCAGGAGGCAGTCACGTAAGACCCAGTACAGCTCTGACCATAAAAAATTACAAAAAAACAAACAACATATTAAAAATTTCACACCCTTACGATATAGTTGTGGAGACAGCAAAAAAATTGATACTCGTAAATACTTGGGACGGCTAACAAGGACAAACACGACATGTTAAAACAAGAGAGAGACAACAACATGACACCATAGTTAAGGCGGAATGTAATTTTGGAGAGTGACCGAAACCAGAATGCTGAAATGGCCTAGCCTTAGTGCAAACCCAAGATACAGCACAACTATGCCACACAACTTACAAAAAATATTAAAAATCCAACCGCAAGGTTAGCGTTCTCCACGACTTACAGTTTTACTGCCCCATCGCTCAGTAGCTAAACTGGTATATTGTGTCAGCTCAGTAACATATGTTGGCGTTGTCCACTGCTGGACAAAGGTGAAAATGGTTAAGCCATCAGGTACTAGCGAGGATCTTGCGGCGTAGGTTGCGGCAAAAAGTAGCAGACTACGGACGAGTGTAAAGTAGAGCAGAATAGCCAGAGCCCCGGCCGTGCAAGGACTTAAGTAAACTATCCTGGCCAATCAAAAATTGTGAGGCACGAAGGGGAAGGGAAAAGCAAGAAAGGAGAACGGGGAGGAAAAGGGAGAGGATCTGAGCCGAGCAAAGCGTACACCGTCACACAGAAATAGGTGGCGGTAAAAACGTTAACGCGACTGCGCTAGCGTCGCAACTTTATTAAAAAAACTACCTGTAAATTACGTATGATAATGCTACTGATTAAAGTCTTGTTAACATGACTTCCTCAATATCTTTCAAATAGATTCATTTTTCTTTATTAATATGAATGACAACACTAGATAACAAAACCAAAATAAAATATGTATTCCACATCATAAATCCTTCAACGGTTTCTCTTTCCCTGTGAACCCAATGAGAATTTGGAACAAGTTGTCTCAGTCTGCCTGAGATACCCCATCCACTCATGTGTTTAGATATTTATTGATAAATTATTCAATATTAAATAGCTATTTTTCTTTTGAAATATTAAGGCACAAGCCTGCAGTGGCCTGCAACACTAAAGAATTATGGAGGTTTACTTTGATGTTTGATATAACTGTGTTACATGTATGTGCATTCTATCTCATTTGGTAGGAGATCTTTTAAAGCTGTGTAGACGTGTGCTCGTGTTTATAGATGTTTGTATGAAGATGTAGTTACTTGTGAAAATTTAATGTGTGATTGAATATGTTTATGTAGGTGTGAGTGTAATTGCTTGTCCGTTTCAAATGTAAATGTATTGTTATGAATGGCCCGACGTGTTTGTGTGCGTATGCATGTGTGTGTACACGTGCGTGCATGTAAAAGTGAAAAGTATTTTTCTTTGTTATTCTTTTAACCATTTCCTTTCTGTGAAATTATCTTCTGAATAACATTTGTGAAATACCGTAATACTAAATTTAATTTGACCTAGTATAATTTTTTTATAGTAAATTTAAATTAAATTAAGAATTGCTTTCATTACAATATTAATAGCTCCCTAAAGCTTAGTACACAAAATACACATTTCATACTTCAACTTTTACGAGTGGTATCATATCTGTGCAAATGCAAGTACTTTGGTAGCAGCGATATACCATGCATAATCTGACAAACATAACCCATCCTGTTCTTGTCTTAATTTATGACCAAACATTCTTTTTCTACCACTCCTCCTTATCACTCTGTCGCCTCGTCACTTACCCTTAGTGGGGTTTGCTGTTGGAGGGTAAGACCGAGGTACTTTCCCCCCTGGACGACAGTGAAGCTGTGGTCGTCGCTTCTACTGGGTTTTCCCTGGTGCCTTAGTTGTTGGCTTCGGCCACGTCAATAATTGTGCGTTGAGCTCTGGGTGGCACTTAGGCAAGTGTTGGGCAAGTGGGTACCCTGGTTGGGATGCAAACTGGTGTGACGTAAAGGGTCCTGACCACCATGGTAATGCTAGCTGGCCGGACGAAGGTAGGAGTCTTCATCGGCGGCGTAGGTGGCAGCGAAGATACTGCGCGTGGTATGTGCTAGAGGAGGTTAGAAGTGGAACTTGCTGAGCTGATGGTTGACCCTCTTTGATGTGCAGCCTTCTCTTCCTTCCATGAATATACCTGGTTTTCAACTGGGCCGCTTTCCCTTCGTACCCCAACCTGAGCCAACCGTAGCTTGGCAACTTTGCCCCGCCCAGCCCTATATTGAGGCATAAGGTGGTGGGGGTAACCAAATAGGTTGATAGTGGGTGGCCAGTAAGGGGTAGACACAGCCTGATGGAATGAGGGATACGGAGGTCAGGTTTGGTGGGAGGCCTGTACTACTGGTCTTCAATCCAGAGACTTGGCGCGCCGAACATCGTGGTCTGACCCAGGCATTTACAAGAAGGTTGGTAGTCCAAGAGACAACTGCTCTAATGAAGCTCAGGAAGGCACTCTTCCTAAGCTGCACTTATAGACAGCTATCAATAGGAGAGAAAAGGAGCAAGGCATCGGCTCGTGGCTAACCCTAGAAAAGTCTTACTAGGACAGGTGTCGAACCGGAAAGAGAAAGGACAAGGTGTCGGAATACAGAGTGCTGGAGAGACAACTCAACCAAGTCCGATTTATACCTGTTTTATTGATTGCTCAATTAAAAAACACATAAACCAGCCTGTACACTGACTGATGCCTAAAGAACCGGTTCTAAGTTGCCAACTGGTATAGTTACATATGTATCGGAAGACACAGCAGCGCAGGGGATGAGGGCAACCCCTCCACTATGGTACTTGCATTCGTGATAACTGAGAGTAAGCTAAAAGGTAGTTAGAAGCACGGGGCTTTGGTATGCTGACTAGCAGCGCAGCGTTGTTATGTAGAGCAGAGCTCTCAACTGAACAGCGTAAGATTGTTGCGACTTGAAAAAGTCAGTAGTTCTTCGGGCAGCATGACGTTCTGCAAAAACGAGACGTGAAGTATGGTGGCTCTCGGGCAGAGTAACACTGAGCAAGTGGACTGACGCGAGACAGCCTCGAACTGAGGACTGTAGGTTCTACTCGGCTCACAGGGCCAGCGCGGGGGTTGCGGGGTGTGGAGAGAGAGACGCGAAGGGGAGAATAGAGTCACCGAGAACGGCAGAGACTTCCCCTCACGCGCCAGACTCTGGATGGGTAATTTGAAGCAGGTTGCAGCGCAGCAGACGGCAACGGCCGGGCAAACCACCCTGGCTTGGAAGGCATCCTGTGGCGTGTACAGCGTAACAGCACTTCTTAGGAGGGGGCTGCGACTGAGGCAAGACTAGATGAGTGAATAACGTCGCTTGTGGCGCGTCAACTCCCCACCTCCATATCTACTAATTTATCTTCTCCCCAACTTCATCCATCTCTCTAACTACCCTTCCTGTCCTTCGTCTTCACCCTATCTACCACCCTCTTCTCTCCTGTCTCACTAGCTCTTCCCTTAATGCAGTGTATACTCGGGCGACACCAGTGCCCTGATCTGCAGCATGCCTAGCCTGAACCAAGGCAATGTTTCCTTCCTTCCACCGCCCAGCCCAATACTGCTGCATTCGAATAGACAGCGGTAGATTTCTGGCCTAGCAGGTGTTATGCCAGGTCATGGCACAAGTTCTTTGGGTAAGAAATAGGGCCTAATGTAGGTGGAACCAAAGGCAGACCACCTGGAAAGCTGGAACTTCTTTCTGGTGTCAGTACCAGTGCCTGCATTGTGATGCTTCCATTTCCTTCCAAGATAGTTGAAGGAGAGCACACTATTACCAGCAGCATCGAGGTCTGTGGCATTCTTGGCTGCTGCCTCGACAGTGAAATGGTTCACACCAGATTGAGCGGTTGCCGAGTTTAGAAAATGATGTGTAAATGTAGTCGTTAATAACAAAGCTTGCTTATCAGCACTGGAAAAATTTTTGCGCGGCACAACGTTCAGTCAAGACAATGCACACCAGTGCCAAACGCACGTTTGCGATAGTTAGGGTAATAATTTCAAAACAATGAATTCAGACAACAAATTATACGAGACCAAGTGAAATAACGAGTGCAAAGANAAAGCTTGCTTATCAGCACTGGAAAAATTTTTGCGCGGCACAACGTTCAGTCAAGACAATGCACACCAGTGCCAAACACACGTTTGCGATAATTAGGGTAATAATTTCAAAACAATGAATTCAGACAACAAATTATACGAGACCAAGTGAAATAACGAGTGCAAAGAAAAAAAAAAAACTAAAAAAGTAGGAATATTTTATTAATTATACGAAAAATGAAGCAGCACGAACACAGAACTGAAGATGTACGCCAACGTGGAATGATGGCACACTGGCTCAGTATCTCTCTACAAACTACGGAAACATACGGGGCCATATGGGTCGAAGCAACTGAACCCTAGAGGCACTGGCTCACCAGAGCGCGCAGCTGGGCACTGAGGGTTGTGCTATCCTTTTACGGCCCGCCCAGTGATTAAGCATTTAAAAATAGCTGTGAGTACAAAGCTATGCGCAGTCAGTGATATTGCGTTGATTTCAGAGGATCAAATAAAAGAAGAATAAAGAATTACGATTTAGAGGATTTAGTGGGTGTCCTGTAGTCGCAGGCACGACTATAGATATGGTTTGAAATTACGGAGCGGCGCGGGGGAGGACAGGTTCTGACTATTCTTCCTGGGGCTGGTGCTTTGGGGTTGACCCCTGCCGGAGTCCTATCGATCCATCAGCGCTGCAAAGTGCACTTCACGATGGATGGTACTTGGGCCTATAGTGACTTGGGGAGAGGACCCCCTGATCCCCTTTGGTGAGAAGTTGAGTGAGTGGCATGACCAGCTACAGACCTCAACTGCCCCTCTGGGTTCACAGCATTCCCCACGCAAGGACCCTACAGCTATCAGTAAGCGGCATGACCAGCTTGTAGCCTGAGAGTTGTAGTGACCAAATGTGTTTGTTCTCTTGAAGCCTCAGGAACCTCAGAAAATAGGTTCTCTCTCTCCTTGCCACAGCGGAACAAGAGGGCAGCGTGACTAGCTAGCACCAGACACCAAACATTGACAAGAGGTGGGAGCGCCGTTCAGTGGGGACTTGGTTCGATTCTCTTTCGCAGAGTAGTTCAGTGGATATGCACACAGAAGGCGAAGCAGGTAAGAAATGCATAAAGAGAAAGAGAATGATCAGACCAAAAAGAGGTTAACTGGTAGATATGTTTTATTCCATCTGAAGGATTGTACAAAACATATATCTCAGACCTGTGCCTGCTAACGTCTGATAAAGGAGGGACCAAGTTTACCAAGCTGTTTACAGCAGGGCAGCAACGAGATACGAACCGAAGTTCGGGGCGAGAGCGACCCCAGTATAACTACACTACACCGGCACGGAAGGGACACATGGCCAACACTCACGACTAGAAGATTCCGCAACAAGATCTTCTGACTACTGTGTTGAAAAACACAAGTTAAGAACAGTTTAACCTAACAAGGCTAAGTTCAATGATCCTGCTGAAGGCAAGCGTTACAGCAAGCGTGGCGAGGCAGCGTAAGTTGCAGGTATAGAGCTAACGTGAACTGCCCGCGAACTGCCCTGTCAGGAGGGTGTGCAAAGGAATAAAGGCTGGAGCAGGCCGCATGGAGGGGGAAACCTTCCCTGAGGCACTGCGAGCATATGCGTCCGGTGCCTGCTGACCAGGGCAAGGCACGGGAGGGGGTGGGTCCACCCACTCAGACTGGAGCGCAGCATCGTGTGTATTCCCAGCCTCTCAGATGGCAAGGGGTTGACTCTCTTGTGGATAGAAACGGTATAGAGGTGAAATGAGTGGCGGTGTTCAGCTCTACGGCACACTAGTGGGAGTACCAGAGGCTGAGACTAAGATACGTATCCGACAGAGCTCGTGGAGCCTTAATATCACTCACTCACCATGCTTCTGACTATTTCACCAGTGAATTCAACACACTGTTAGAGCTGCTTTCATCACACATAATAGAAAATAGGTTTTCTTTGCATACCTAAAAATACACACCTGGTATGCCAAAATAAAAATAAGCACATAGCAGGCTGAAATGATGTGTGACCAAAGTATTNCAGATGGCAAGGGGTTGACTCTCTTGTGGATAGAAACGGTATAGAGGTGAAATGAGTGGCGGCGTTCAGCTCTACGGCACACTAGTGGGAGTACCAGAGGCTGAGACTAAGATACGTATCCGACAGCGCTCGTGGAGCCTTAATATCACTCACTCACCATGCTTCTGACTATTTCACCAGTGAATTCAACACACTGTGAAAGCTTCTTTCACCACACGTAACAGAAAATAGGTTTTCTTTGCATACCTAAAAATACACACCGGGTATGCCAAAATAAAAATAAGCACATAGCAGGCTGAAATTATGTGTGACCAAAGTATTAAAAAAACCCCATAATCATTTAGAACATAATAAAGTGAACCACAAACAACCACTCATTACGATTTCAGTTGCAAGACTAGCTTTCAGAAGAACCAAGACCACTAATTAAAGAATAGGCAGCGGCAGCAGCGCTACAAAATTTCATTCTTTACACGGGATGAATAAATGTTCTTGGATACCACAAAAAAAATCAAACTGACACAAATTAATTTTTTTTAAATCACTGAGAGAGACCACATACAAAAAAAAAAGATGCACATGTAAAATTAGGTGGTGGTGTTCTATATGTGATTTCCTTACCTTCCTTCACCACCTGGCTGGCAAAATCTCTGCCACATTGTCCTTTGTTGTTGATGCCAAAGGTAAAGATGTGTCCCTTGTTGGTGAGTGCAACGGCATGTGCCTTGCCCAAGGCAATCTGAGTTACGTGCTGGTCCTTCAGATCTGTCACTTGCCCTGCAAAGACAACATCAGCAATACAAGCATACCATCCACTCTTAAACATGTCGTACAGAAACCATTTACAATAAACTACTCTCTCATTTGACTGGAATCATACAGAACATTTCTATTTCATTATATATTCTTATTTACCTGAATAAAAAAAAATTTCTTTGTTAGTTTCCAATTCTCACTTCTACAAAATTGAATGCTCTCCTATTTTTACCAACTACAAAATTCAGTCAAAAATTTTACTTGGATTTTTGACTGAACAAACTTGTTTCACTACAGCATAAGCCACTCATAAAATTCTTTACAACGCACATCTTGTAAATTTTCTTCATCAGAAACACAATACATANTGTACAGAAACCATTTACAATAAACTACTCTCTCATTTGACTGGAATCATACAGAACATTTCTATTTCATTATATATCTTATTTACCTGAATAAAAAAAAATTTCTATGTTAGTTTCCAATTCTCACTTCTACAAAATTGAATGCTCTCCTATTTTTACCAACTACAAAATTCAAAGTCAAAAATTTTACTTGGATTTTTGACTGAACAAACTTGTTTCACTACAGCATAAGCCACTCACAAAATTCTTTACAACGCACATCTTGTAAATTTTCTTCATCAGAAACACAATACATGCATTAATAGGTAATCTCAAAGAAATATGAATTAACGGTATATTACTTTTAAAAATATTTTGCCACACATTTTTGAATATATTTTTTAAACAGAATACTGGTTTGAATTTCAACTTCCATGAAAAGTTTTTGCTGCATTAAAAGTGTATTTCTTTCATCAGCTCTGTCTTCGACACCAATGTACAGATCAACTCTCAAAACCTCGATTGAAGTTCAAATAATTTATGGGGCANTTCTTCATCAGAAACACAATACATACATTAATAGGTAATCTCAAAGAAATATGAATTAACGGTATATTACTTTTAAAAATATTTTGCCACACATTTTTGAATATATTTTTCAAACAGAATACTGGTTTGAATTTCAACTTCCATGAAAAGTTTTTGCTGCATTAAAAGTGTATTTCTTTCATCAGCTCTGTCTTCGACACCAATGTACAGATCAACTCTCAAAACCTCGATTGAAGTTCAAATAATTTGTGGGGCGNAAGTTCAAATAATTTATGGGGCAAAGAAATTATGCTCTAGACTAAATTTGACACATGTTACACAATATTCACAACTAACTACAACCACTATAAGAAGTGCTTATTGGCAAGAAAACCCTCTGGCCAATGGCAACATCTGCCATGTTTCCCATGTGCGAAAATCCTGGTAACCCCACTGGAAATCAAACCCGGTTAGCTTTGGAGGGAAGCAAGCAATCTGACCAATCCAGCACCACGACCCCCACCATTCCACCATGATGGAGAGAATAACTGCTCAGTACATCTGGCCCACCACAGAAAATTCAACAGAGCTTGAGACAAGCAAACTGTTTTATGAAGAAAATACATTGACGTGTACACGACTTCAGCATTACTCACACAAGCTCAGTTCACAGTTGACTAAACAATGTAGAGAACACCACTTCTTGATTCTTCTTCCGCCTACTGCTTGTCCTTTAGTTACGTGTTCAAATTAAATATACCATTGACTTAATCATTAATGGCATATATGCACGATTCAAGCAACTCAACTATTAGGAAAAAAAGGTCACCATAAGGCCTATTTTCACTCCAATAATTATAAAACTAAACAAACGAAAATAAACAGACTCTTAGTAAAAAATTTTAAGACCCAGAACTATTTTCCATAATTTGCTGTCAACATTTCAGTGTTTAAGTTAAAATATACTCCACAGAACGCTTGTAAAACTGTTTTCTGATTCACTTTTAAAAATGTTTAATTCTTTATGAGAAAGTTAAATATCAAAATTTACTCAAATTCATACCATATTGGATTGAAGATAAGGGGACGACAGTTTTTGCTAAAATGAGAAAATGCTAAAATTGGCAGTCACCTTATTTTTGCATGCTAGTCACGTATTATTTTGACCACATGCTCTTGAGCAAGGTCACAGACAGCTGTCACATGCTGGCAACTGTTCTTTTGTTTCGGTGTGCTGCATTGTTAACACTTCGTTACATTATTTTAACTGTGAGACACATATACAGTTAGTAAAACGAAAACTTGAAATATTGTCTTTAATATGATTTACTAATGTTGTGTATCTGCTACTGGTAAATTACAGTAGTTTATTAAAACCAGCGAAAATGAACATTCGCCTGTCGATGGAACAGTGCGGAACGAGCGCAAGACAAATAAACCACGGCTGTAGAAGAAATTATGATGCCAACTTTAAAAGGTTGGTCCTTAATGAAGCTGTGCAGACTAACAATTGTGTCGCTGCACGTAATTACCGCATCACATAAAACAATGTCCGATGGTGGCATAAGGATTATGACAGGCTGCGAAGTGCTCATTCAACACGGAAGGCGTTCCATGGACAAAAAAGGGAAGTTTTTCCGAAGTTGATGAACACGTAGCTCTGTTTGTCAGAGCAAAACATGACGAGGGATGGCCAATCACGCAGGAAGTGATGGTGTTGAGAGGCTGTAAGAAATGCTGTATCTTCAATGCTCTGGATGATACGGAAGACCCATGTGCACTGTGGAATGTAGCAGTAAAGAGGGGAGTGACACTTGAGGAAGGAAGCTGCTCTCAAGATGACAATGATGATGCTGCATCAGGATAAAACAAGTGGAAAACTCGCAGTGCTAGGTTTTTAAATCTAAATAAAAATTTTTTTCTTTGAACTGTTGAAGTAAACTTCACTAACTGTTTTTCAAAGATGTTTGTGATGTGTATTATTTTTAATCAGCACACATAGTAAGGATTTACTTAAAAAAAGGTAGGCCTAACTGGCCTAACTATATTTTCACATAAATTTCTACCAAAACCACGTGCTACATTTTTCTGCCCCTTAAAACTGTAGCTCGCCTTATATTAAGGGTTGCCTTATATTCAGGTCAATACAGTAATATTTTCACGTTTACGCCCAGAGTGCGGTATTCAGCTGCAAATTGTGCAGTCGCAACAGTAAGCTTACCAGTAGCGCTGTCGCAGTGTGCTGTGTCCTTCCCGAACATGAGCATCTCTCCTTCCCTGGTGACCAGAGCTGTGGTGCCGTTGTTGCACGCAGCACAAACTACCTGCTGCCCCTCCACCTTCATCACTTTCTTGGGCTTCACTGGCTTGGGCTGCCTCCTAGCTTTATCTGCAATCATAAGTGGGTCACGTTTAGCAACGTGGCTGGAAACTCTTCACATTAAGTTTAAATACAACAGCTAAATGAAGATGTAATACGTATTTTACAACTTGCTGCCTTTTTTTTTTTTTTTTTTTGCAGTTATTCAGCACCAAAATTCCACTACTATTTTGAACAACTATTTTTAAATTTGGAAATCCACTATTTTATCTTTATCTATTAATTCTTGGTTTGTTCATCACAGACTAGTCTTCACTTTCATTTTTTGCTTTGTGATCCCAGCTATGTTCAAGTTTATCACTTACCTGTTCAGTACAAACAAAAATGTGATTTGAGCCAAAACAATAAACTTGGCACATATAAGTTGCATAGAATTATATGTTTATAGCAGGGGGACATCCATATGTCTACCTAAAGTGCACATTTAATAATTAATATTTAATTCATTAATAACAATTAATTCATTAACAACAATTAAGTCATTAATAGTTAATGAATTAATAATAAATTTATTTAAATAAAGAAAGGAACTAAAGACTTTTTAAAAAAAGTTTGAGGAAATTTCCTGGAATCACTCGCAACAACAAAATATCCATAAGATAGGCAGGTATATGTTGCAAGGTTACGACATAAATCAATGCATGTTTAAATGTGTTACTGAGTAATGTTATAGTTGTTAATTTATAATAAGATGGAGAATTAACATACTTTTACACCTGGACGATAGAAGATGCTCTGATGCCGCAAACAAAAGACCAATGGGCAGACTAATGGCCGACCTAAATACTGAAATGCCAGCCCGACAGGACGAACGCGAGCATAGCGCTGTGCCAGACAGTGAAAACGTGCACAGATCAACTTCTTTTTTGTTGAACACTCCAGTCCCCAAATCTATGTTAATCCATTTGTCTTAAGCATTTCAACATACATTTTAATTAAATGTATTTCTAACACCACAACTACTTTTTTCATCACAACAGGGAGGAGACTGGACTGAGGATGCATAAATTCTGTACCCCAGGCACACTGGCTAGCCAGGCCGGCGGGCCAGTGCAAGCCTGCTAGCGTCAACCTCTAGTAGTTGCAAAATACTGACGGCAAAACACGTTGGAGTGAGCACAGCCAGTTCAGTTGTCAATTGCTAGTGCTTGAGGAAATGTCTGTGGAATGTTGATTATGAACAATATAAAGAGTGTGATGCCTATGAGACAGCACTAAATGAAATCACCAATGAAATTAGCATGGAAGTGTGTGCTCATCGAGAAGTATTCCTAAAGGTGAAAAATTTAGTACATATATTATATTATTCGTATTAACAAGAGATAAGAAACTAGCTAAAAGTAAAGTTCACAGGCCATTGATACTGCATCCCATTTTGTGTTTGCCATTTTATTTGTCACACACAGCTAAAGAAAGGGAGCAGGTTAATACACATTCACCGTGGAACAACTATTGGACATCAATAAGCAGGTAATGCAACATACTTTAAAAAAGTTGTATGTATTCTTACCAAGCCCACAACCCTGTGAGAATGTACTTTTAGTGTGTAGTGATGTGTTACCTGTTAGATTTTTCTTATCATTTTATTTCTACAAGTAATCAGCTTCCAGCATGTAAAAATGCAAAAATACATACTAAGTTTTGTCTTTGAGCAGGGTTGCCACGGATATGAGGAATCTGCTACCAAGGGGTAGCTGTCTGCCATATGTGAGGCTTGGCAAGCCATAGGTCATGCTTGGCATGCCAGAACAATGAACGAGAACGAGATAGAGGTGGAGCAGCAGCAGAATAAGATTGAGGAAATGGATGCACCCCAAAAAAAAACACGGCATGGCCAAAACAGTGCCTGCAACACTCCCCATGCAAGAAACCCAGGCCAAAATTGTTTTGGCTGCTGGGACCCCGACATCGGACAAGCAACCTCAACAGAGGGCAGCTAGAGTCTAAACCACTAAACCAACCGCAGGTCCAGCTTCCAGCATTTACCACCAAGATGTTTTAATTGTAGATTTTACCCTCACTGAAGTGAGTGACAGGCAAATTTTTGTCTCGGTGTTTCACTACTACCCCATTTTGCCATTTCATTAAAATGTCAGTAGAAATTTATTTTTATTACAGTTAAACTAACTTACTTATTGAATTTTCCACCCTATCCACAAGGGTGCAGTTCTAAGAGCTTCCCCCCCGAATATTCTGTACATGGAATTTGGAATGAAAGCAGTTAAAATACATTAACTATTTCTTTCTTTGAATTTCTCTGCACCATATGTCATTCATGGTTACCACCATAACACAGCAGCCTACTAGTTCATCACAAATTTATTCTATTAATATCCTACTCAGACTCGGTCAATGTTGCAGCAGATGAAAAACAGCATTGCAAATAATGTTGATGGTTTCTTCAGGATACTCCCTTAACATTTATCAGTGCACACCATTAGATGTCTATGGTACAATGTATCTCAGATTAACACACCTCAAACAAGTTCTCTTAATTACGGGTGGTCACTTTTGGTGGATAACACAATCACACAAACAGCTCAGGGCAAACTATTTCACAAGAGCACTACAGTGTAAATAGACTACACATTGATATAAGCATTTCATGGTTAACCAAAACACTATTGATATTGTTTTCTGCCCATTTTGCATTCTTCGACAATATGTAGAACTAACATTGCCATGGACACATATTCATGTGCTGACCAAGAGTATCTGTCATGACAATGAACTACTTTTCTTACACTACTGCCAACTTTACTGAAAGCAAGTCATTAAAATATAAGTTGTAAAGGACATTGAATTTTTTTCAAAGGTTAATTTCAGGAGTGCTTAATTAAATGGCCAACAGACTATAACCGTTTGTGTGTTCCCTATGGGAGGTAACTCACTCTGATCGCCATCCTCGCCCCGACGAGCTGTCCCCACAAAGAACACTGTACCATCGTCGGCCACCAGAACTGCGTGCAGCCCCTCATGGCCGACAGCAAAGTGTGCGATCTTGGGGGACTTGGTGATGGGAAGCTCCGCCCACTTGCCAGCTCTGGGCCCACCCTGCTTTATCCCTAGGCTCGATGATTTGCCACAGTACAGAACCTGTACACCAGCATATCTATACAGCCTATCCACACTTGCACACAGCTGACATGTGAACACATTCCCAGTAAATATACAGACACCAAAGCAATCGTGCTTTAGCATAAACACTACAGTAAAAATCATTACAAGCTGGAAAATATATCAAATGTACTGTACTGGGATTAAAATTATAAACATATTTTGTTAAAAAATTGACAGCATTTTTGCTACACGAAATCATTTCTAAAATGAAATTACTTTAGCAACAACAGGAATGCACAAAGATATGATAAATTTGAGCCACCCTCTCTTTAAATTCTAATTTAAATGATGCTGCACATGAATCTAATGGTTGTCTAGTTTTGATTTACATACTTTAAATACTGGTAAACTAAAAACAAATACATGATATAATCAACTTGCTATATTTAGTAATAATCAAAAATATCTTAACATTAAAAACTTATTCAAGAGACAACTTCCTGCAATCAGTTTTAAGGCAACTAAATGAATCCACTCTTTACACTTTCTTTTCATGCTTGAAGTTCATATCTTAAGAAATACCAAGTAACTGATTGCATATTCTGCACAAACTGGGATGCTTAGAGATGAACCACGACGCTTACCTTGCCACTGTTTGTGCGCACAAGGCCAAAATCTTTCCCTGCTGCTATGAAGGCCGTCTCCTCATCAAAGCCAGTGTGAAGCGTGTGAATGGAGGGCTCCTCGTCGAAGGAGGACGTCCCGAACACATCAATACACTTGCGAGCAAGCTTCAACGAGAGCTCCGTCACACAAACAAGAGGCCGGCTGTTCATGTTGAGCATTCTCACCACAAAGCCATCCTGCCATTCAACAGAAATTATGCTCCTCATTACTCTGCGCTAACAGCAGCCCTTGTGATCATATCAGGTAATTGAATAGTTTTTTTTTTTTTGTTCATGGCACACTATTTTTTATAGTGAATTCCCACTGCGCACTACCATAAAAGTTGGCCACACTGCAGGAGAAACTACCAAGTTCAAGTTTCTCAAGATTGTTTTTAAAAATTAATATTAACTAAAATATTTAAATTATCAAAAACTTTGAGAAGCTTTACAACACATATAGCAAATCTCACAGCACACCAGTTGAGAACACATCGCTCATTTTCGAGAATAAAGACATATCTCATTTGATTACTACAGGAAATACGTCTTTCTCACAAAGGAGCGACATGTGAAGCATAACCAAAACTTTGAATGTTTCTCAGCCAAGCACTGCAAGTACTGCCTTCGTGAAGGTGGGCTGCAGATCGTGAATCGTCGTTCGAGATGTAACTCAGCAAAGGAAATTGTAAACCTACAATGATATTCTCAATATGAGCAGCTGCATACTTGAGCATCTCAGAAAGTGGAAAATTAAAAAACAATTAATCTAAAACATGTGTGTCATTTGTGTGTCTTCAGAGCACTGGATTACAACAAGAGGTTGCCTGGTGAAATTAGTGCCAAATGATGCTTGAATCGCACAGTGACAGATTTGGTGCTCTGGAGAGCCACTTTTAGGCAACACAAATTTCAACATAGAGAGCGTAAATGTGCAAGTAAATTTACACTTTTCGAGTTCTCCTTTACTAACACATCAGCACTTGCAAACAAAGGTATTCATATATCATCATCCAACCCTGATTTCAGATTCTATTTACCATTAAATTAACCTATGGTCTCTCGTGTGTAACTACATTACCTCAAGCAAATAAATGAAAATTCTAATGCACACTGTGTTTTTGAAATAATAAACTGCTTACATCTTTTCCTGACGTAATCAATCCCAAGCTCTCGCCATCGGAGAACATGACGGACGTGCCCCAGTCCTTTCCGTCCAAGTTCACAACTTCCGTCACTTTGAAGGACTCTCTGTCAACTGACAGCAACTCGCAGCCTTTCTTGCTTATAGGTTTGAAGAAAAGCGTTTTCTGAAAACCAAATTATATTTTCAAGTACAGGCAATTAAAATTGCTACAGCTAAACTTGCACCCGTTGCAAAACTATGCAGGATACTTAACATAACAAAATTACAAGAGAGTATGGATTCTCCAGTTGGCCCAGCAGTGGTTGCGAAGCCTCAGGTACGACGAAGAGAATGATGGCAATAAGGGTAATAGCTCACACCATCACTAGCCCAACTGAAATGGCTGCAGCATTATCTTTTCCAATAAATAAGCCCAGAGAAGTCGAAGTTCCCCAACTTAACAGACTCTTTCTCTTTAAGTTTGGAAATATTTTCAGTAGTCATAATTCTTAAAGTACTTCTCTGCTGTAGATAGTGGATGTAACCCCTCTCAACTGCAATATACTGTGGGGACCAGACGTCTGAATAGCTCTTAGTGTGAAAGAGAAGAGAAAATAAGGGAGTAGGGATAGGCAATGCGCACGCAGCAACCGGTGTGTGGTGTTCATTCTGAAGACATTGTCACTGCTAACGTGTAAGAAAAATACGTAGGAACACTGAAGTTGTCTGCGACCCAACAAGGTCATTCATAGCCAAGAAAGAGAAGTTATTCAAAGTTGTGACAATAACAAAATAAACGCCATTTAGTACCAGTACAGAAACAGCTTCAAAATGTACAGGCACTCTGGGTGCTGATGAAAACAAACATTAACTACTGGAAATTCATATGACTATAAAATTACTTGAGCTTCATTGGGGAAACATGTATACATTAGAGACAATATAATTTTTGAAAAATTGCCACAAATACTATAACAAAAAATTTCAAGAACAATTAAAAATTAACTAATTTTGTTTTCCTCCTAACAAGGGTGCAATTAAAAAAAATGCAACTATAAAAATTATGAAAGATTCTCTAATTCACATAATAAAAATAGAAAAAAAACATTTGTATATCTTTATGTGTGAAGTACACTGTAGCAATTATGTATTTGAAAACAATATGAGCCTATTTTCAACAGTTGTAACAAATCACAGAACATACAAGAAACAATGACAAAAACTCCAGCTGAATTTAAAAGGTACAATGGTCTCAAAAAAGGCAAGTAACATGAAATGATTGACCATTGCGGATTCATATCATGTACTAAACTATAAAGAACAGATGACTGCTAACTCACATTGGCAAAGCCCAACCAGCCTTTGTCATCAATATAAAAGTCTGGTTTATGGAGATACACATGTCCTTTGGTTGTTCCACCATATCCTGAGCCAATCTTGTACAGTCCTCTTGATACATACAAGTAAATATATTGGCCATCGCTGGCAAGTGAACGTAAAGTTGCAGCATTGTGGATGTCTGCAAAGAAACAATCTCATTTATAATCACATTCAAAATTTAACTAAACATTGAACTTTGCCCACAGTCTGTGCCGACTACAAAACAGAAGCAAGTAAAAGTACAAAACAAAGGGAAGCAACAGCTCAATATAAAAATGAAAACCAGACACGGGAGAGAGTTAAAAATCCTCTCCTTGACTTATTAGGTAACTCAATGTTCAATCAATTTCCAGCTGTGAATGTTGCTTATAAAATACAACAGATAATTTTAGATTTGTTGATTGCTCTAAGATGAAAATGGTTAGATTTGTGTTCACAGGTAATATAACTCCACCCTGATAACTATGTTCCTCACACCAAAATTTATCTCAGTGTTTGGGAGCTCTACCACCTATGTGTGGTTAAAATGAACTGCGAGGATAACGGAAAACCTCAAATGAGCCTTCATTTAAAAAGGAATGAAAAATTTTCCCACAGACATGCGTCCAAAGTATTCAATGCAAAATTACTTGGGAGGTCACACATAATGTAGGTTTACTCTAGTTTTGAAGATATAAGTTTATAAGTGACTGACTGTAGGTGTGATTCTGTTCAAACACATAGCTCCTCCACATGTACAAACGAGTAATAAATTATCATATACATAAATACCACGAAAGACACTGACCAATGATGAAATAAAATACCACTTCATAATTTTTAAAGAAAGTTAGATAAGATGCGATGACACAACAGCAAGTATTGAAAATAAAGATCCTAATATCACTGCTCAGGCCTTGTTTACAATTAAATAATTTAAATCATTCTTAAGTAATTAACTGTTTAATTATATATGAAACACAAAACACCTTAAGATTTTTTCAAGTACATCATACTTTCTAAGTGGTTATAAAGGCTGTCTAGTGACTTGGAATAACGAAATTCCAATAAATTTCCAAAATGTTTCCCAAAACGAAATTACAAGCTAAGCCTATACCAACACAGCTTGGTCAGAAAAGAACAGCCAATGAAAATTGCGCATAAAATTATATTTTCACATACTAGAAACTAAGGATCATAGAAACAGGTTCTTCTATAAAAACAGTAACAATTAAGTACATAAAAAAACTAGGCCAATTTTTTAAATTAGGAAAAGTTAAATTGAGTTGGGAGATTTGGGCGGTTCTTAACAGCGAGGTCTTGAAAGCCGATGAGGGTGAAATGAGGTGAGAATGGAGCAGTGCCTGAATAACGGGCAGGGGAAACAGGAGATCCCAGAGAAAACCTGCCGACCAGGAGCATTGCCCGGCAAGATTCCCACTTGTGAAAATCCTGGAGTGACCCGGCTGGGGATTGAACTCGGTTTGCCTTGGTGGGAGGCGAGCAGGCTAACCGCTCAGCCACCACAGCCACAAGGAAAGGTTTAATTGCAAGGCAAGTATTCATAATTTTTCCAGTATATAATATAAAATTTCAATACGATTCCAGTATATCCCGTATGAAAATATTTCTAGCATTATTCAAGTATTTCCAGATATGTTATAGAGTGTGATGGAATTGTCATTAGTCACGCTATTTATATATATATATATATATAAAAAGTTTGTTTACTACAGAAATTAAATAAAAGTTAAAATCATACGCACTATTCACATAAGTGCTGATCTTCACATGGAAGGAGTTAATTTGCGAAGACTTAGGAACACCATGACTGATCCAGTCGGGACGCACCACCTTGCCCAGCAAGACTCCATGCACGCTCCTCTGCATGGACGTCAACACAGCTGGCATCTGCACAAACATGAATGTTAATTAACAACTTAAAATATTAACACTTTCTTACCTTTACAAACACCAAACCATACTTTTTGCTCTAAAAATTATACAGTACACTGCAAATACAGTAGAAACATGTTTTAACATTCCCACATATAACACCATTATTTCATGGTCCTACCATTTCTCCATAAGGCTGAATGGTTTCATTTCCTCTAAATAAAAATGTTTATATTTTTAATTTCCTGCTTATAACATCAGAATTTGTTCAATTCGTAGCAGCATCTCAAATGCAATTTTTCTCTTAAGTAAAATTTTAAACATATTAACAATGCTGTGGCCTACATACACATACAGAAAACAGTTTATACTTGAAATATTAATGATCTTAGAGGTGATGGTTCTGAAAATTACTAACATAACAAAGCAGGCATCCAAAATGCATGTCTTTGTGCATTAATTGATGATGCTATGGTCCATGGAATCCAGATCACTGATATTTTTGCAACAAATATTTCAGATGAAGAACTTTACTAGCTATTTATATACAAAAATTATACCATTAGAATTTTGTTTTCTTGATGTGTCCCTGCAGGTGTAATACTGTTTCCTGCTTATAACATTTTATTTTACTGACCCATTGAAAAATGTCATTCATAATTACACTACAATTCATATAGACCACTATCATGCATGAAAAGTCCCTAACAAAGTGACATAAAATTGCTGAATAATACGCTCTTGCCATTACAAATCAATAGATATAGCCAGTCAGTTGGTTCAAAAGGTGCCAACAAAAAAAAATGCAGCATTTTACTCCATAGATGAATCTTTAAATCACAACAACTAGGTCTACAGCAAATTAAAAAAAATTTCTTGTAAGCTGTACGTATTGCTGGTACTCTGTGAATATGTCTATATAATATTAAATTAGATGTGTACTATTCTTCTTAACATGTTTATATCAGTAACGTATGTTACATGCTGTATTTCTAACAGTAGCACCTAAACCACTATTTCCTATTGTGAAAGAAAACACAATTAATCCCTGTAAAACATTAACTACAATGTATGTGTAACAAATCCATCTTTATTGTTGAAATGAAGGAATTGATGCTACACACAGGATAACTAAAGAGCTTGGTTACTGCTGGAATGTCATTGCATAAGGGCAATGATTAGCACACAACTAGCGAGCTAAAACGAACATGGTTTTAGCTCACGCGATTGTCTAGGGCCTTCCTCAACCTCCTTTGTCCCTCATTCAGCACCTCTCGTAGTACGTGTGACGTCTAAGCTTCCAGGCAGGGGCATAGCCATGATAAGGAAGGGGGATGGGGGGTTGGTACCGCACACCTTGCCCCTAAGGTAAGCAATAAGTATTAAAGTTATTAATAAGTCTTTGATTGTGATAAAAATATGTAACTGCCAGAAACAATGTTTATCATACTGTGAAATAATATTTATCCAGATGTTTGTCCTAATTAACATGTGCATCAGCACTAATGATGGTTAAACCTCAACCCCTTCCTTTCAGTGAACATCTCCCTTGAGAAATTTCTGGCTACATCACTGTTTTTAGATATTGTGCATGCACTGTGGCCAACATGTAACCACTGTGCTTATAGAGTTTCCTAAAACATTTTATTGGCAGTGGATTTACATAATCTGTTGCGTNTTTCAGTGAACATCTCCCTTGAGAAATTTCTGGCTACATCACTGTTTTTAGATATTGTGCATGCACTGTGGCCAACACGTAACCACTGTGCTTATAGAGTTTCCTAAAACATTTTATTGGCAGTGGATTTACATAATCTGTTGCGTTGTTGGCATGAAGGAACAATAAAAATTACAAAATTTTGTCAGGACCAGGAATACAACCTGCGGCCCCTGTGCATAAAGCTAAAGGCTTCAATCTATGACTTGAACACAACATTTTAACTGTGAATCATTAAAGATAAATTGTAGATATAAAGTACGTAAGATCAAAATGGGGGCATTACATCCAATCTGCTGGTGAATGCAAAAATGATTTATATAACATATTACATTCTAATAAAAACTGAAGGTATTGTGTGAAACAGAGTCGTGGACAGTTAAAACACGGGACAGGAGCAAAACACATGCTACAAGCAAGTAAAATAAAGTTCTCAGGTGTAGATTTAAAGTTACAAAAAGAGAAAACTGGAGCGAAAGAAAGGAGAAAGTAAGGATTAATGAGGCAAGACTAAATAACTACAAGTAAAAACCAGCGTTTAAGAAAAGTGTTAATAAAAGTGAACAAAAATAAATAACTAATGCAAGGAAGACAAAGAGAATACTGAATAAGTTGAAGGGTGTACAGGAGAGCAACTTATAAGAAAATCAGTGGTGGAAAAGGATGGTAGGCTGTAGAAGACCCCAGAGCTTTAGTTTCCTCATAAAATCATATGCCAGTAACTGGAAATTGTAAATAATTGCAAAAAAGTCATGAGCAATGGAAAAAGTTATGAAGAGAAATTCAAACCACACTTTGAAAATGCTTGACAGCAAAATCTTGGTTAAGTTCCCAGGTAATGTGACTAAACGAGCACCAAAATTTTATCAACGTGTGTTATCTACATAATTTCTTTCATACTGAAAATAATTTCTCTGATCAGCACTTTGACACTTTCTACTATGAATGCCAGAGCTTTTCCACCTAGCAGGCGACTAGGTGTCCTGGGTGCTAATTAAATATAGCGGTGCAAAGCAAAATTTGCGAACTGCACTGCTCTATGCTGGAATTAAATATAAATTAAACTCTACCTGAGACAATGGGTGCAAATTTCCTTGTTTTGCACTGAGTTGTAGCAAAATCAGGTAATCATCCTTAATTGGGCAGCTGGTGTTAGCCATGCATTCACCACAGTTATCCTTAAAAATCCTGTCCTAACAGCACACATAAGTGCCTTCTAATAAACTTAACATCTGAATACAGTGCTACATTATTGTACTGCAAGATCATTGTGCTTCACAAAAGTCCCAAAAGTAGTTGTACTAAACATATTTTCGTTTATCTACAATACAAAACAAATTAAATGTGACTACACAAAATCTCGCAGCATTCCAATTTTTCTAGTCTGCTACAGTTACTTTATATCTGTGACGCATCTAAGTTACAAGCGAAGGTCGACCTACATCACTCTCAGCTCTCAAGACCTCAACGTTAGGAGCCACCCAAATCTCTCCACTCCACTTATCACTCACCCTAACATGCCCTACTGAAAATTTCCACTTCATTCCCAGTAAATTAGTTTACCAGCAGCTAGTAACTGTGTGGACTTGCTGCTCACCAACCAAGTCAACACCTTAAAGCTTAGGTGCAAGTAGTCATTGGTTAGCATTTTACTCATAGCTAGCCAAATATGACCTGTCCAACTTTACTGGCAAGACTGAGCCACGAAACTCAATCACCAACAGCACTCTAGTAATTTACGAGACACCACTTGCGGCGTGTATCTGTGGCTGGTTAAGAAACAATGGCAACAAGATCACGCCAACACAACTGCGTGAGAAAGACACAAAATGTCTGAGGAATGGTGGCGCCAGGCATCAAAGGAAAAGTGAAAATTGACGACATCCAGATCTAGGGCTTCACCAAATCTGCCATCTGTACACGTCAGGCAAAATGGTTAACAATTCACTGCTGTGGAATGGAAAACTATTTAGATTTAAAACAAACGGTGCAGAAATAATTAAATATTGCGGAATCCCTTGTAATTTGCACGTAGACAAATGTAAACGATGTCACCTTCTTTGAACTCATAAATGAGATGAAATTAGAACTTCACACAACTACCCAATGAATATATTTTGTAATAATAAACAATAAGATAAATTCTTCAATAACTGCTTGCCTAGCTGTAATTAACCACATGGTTTACTAACTTCTAATGTTAGATGCTATAAAACTATAGTCCATTCACAGTTTCTTCGGACGATTCGAAACAAATCTTTGAAAAATCACCCCCGGAATAACACGTCGTCTCTCTCTCTGTGTGTGTGTGTGTGTGCGCGCACGTGCTTCCGTCCCATTAATTTTTGAACGCGTCAACTAAATTTCATTAAACTTGGTACACATATAATTCTTGGTAAGGACACCTAGCTTTTATAGTTTTCAACCACGCCTGACACTTTCAAAATGGCGGCCATTATATTTTTTGGAACGATATATCATATTTTGGGAACCATAAAACCTCTTTAAACCAAATTTGTATGCTGGCAGAGCATTGTGTAAACATTAAATTTTGAAATTGATATTTTTGTTAATCCGCCATTTTGAAAGATAGCAACAATTGAAAAAATAAATATTTTACATTATATCTTGAAAACTAGTCAACCAATTCCCACCCAATTTCGTATGTAAGTAATACTATGGTAGGCCATGAAAACACAAGTGAATTAATAACTGGATTAGTTACTAATTTTAAAAATGGTGGCCATACAAATGTTTTAAGTATATTTGGTATATCTGCCATATAATTTAACCAATTTCGACCAAATTTTGTATACTGAAAGTATCTCTTACAAGCATAATACATACAAACAAATAACTACTTTTTTCGGCCATTTTGGAAGATAGTACTACACAAACAAATAAAGTTATTATGGAATATCTCAGTAAATAATTAACAGAATCCTACCAAAATTGGCAAACAAGTAGTGCTGTTGAAGATGATGTTAAGTTATATGTTTTAAGCATGTCAGACACTCATTTTGAAAAAAAGGCGGTCATATAAATATTTTATTAACAAAACAAATTCAAACTTAATTTTGTGTGCTGGCAGTACCTATTACAACCATCAAATTTGTCTATGCAGAGCTTCATTTCTCTGCCATTTCGTAAGATAGCCCTGCAAATAATTAACCCATATTTACAAAATTTGGCGAACATGTACTGTAGTAGGCCATAATAATACATTTTTTTTTTAAATTAGGACATACTTACTTTCAGAATGGTGACTATAAAATCATTTTAGTTTTATGGGCAATATCTACGAAACTATGTAATTTAATTAAAATTAACTTTGTATATTGGCAGTATACAATCATCAAAATTCCTACTAAATTACCTTTTTGTCCTCTATTTATGAAGATCTCCACATTAAAATTATGAAGGTTTTATGCCATGCCTAGAGGAGCAATCAACCGATTCCCTCCAAATGTTACACTGGAATATTTCAAATAAATTTTTACCAAATTGTGCACACCATAAATGCTACAGAAGGCCTTGTAAACTTTCATTATTTAAACAAGTCAGACAACGATGTTCAAAATGGCAGCTTCATAAATCATTTAGGTAAGTTTGACATATATATTAAACAATTTAACGAAATCCAACCAAAATTTGTACGTAGACAGTATACATTAGAATCATTACATATAGAGCCTCTTTTTCTGGCAATTTTGTACGATAGTATCAAATAAGAAGATAAAGTTTTATGTCATATCTCAGGGACCAAACAACCTAATTCCAAGTAGCGCTACAGTAGGCCCTGTAAACTTAAGTGTTTCAGGAGGCTTTGTCACTTATTTTCAAAATAAAGGCCGTGTAAATACTTTAAGTTAGTAAACCCTATCAATTGAAACATTAGACTGATTAAATCTGAAGTTGATGCTCCAAATTTGATCTCCATAATGCAGTGGATTGTAAGCTAGCTTATAGTACGAGCTTTTCTGGGTTCAAGTCTCCCGGGTAAGGCTTGTGTGTATTTGTAATTGTCTCACTACTGTTGCATAAGTTTCTGGTTTCATTTCTAAAGTTATTGCTTTCAAAGGGAAGTCTAGTCCTTCCTACCAACTCATATTTTAAGAAATTATTTAAAAATTAATTGCACTCATGTTAAGGAAAGTAGGCTCATTAGTTGTATCAGCATTTTCTTTTTTAAATAACTTGTATACCAAAAATATTTAACACTGTGATTACCTTTGAGGTATTATATTTTTCATTAAATGAAACTTTAACTTGGTATCTTTCATAAATTGTAACATTTATTTTGTATTAAATACAAATTAAAAACAGTGAGAGCAACTGCTAGTAAGAAATAGTTCACAGTTAAAATATTCTTTTAACCTAGTGTTTTGTTATGTTATTTGTAAATTAAACATTGCCTATTGAAATTATTTAAATTCTTAGGTAGCCCTGATGGAAACATATTTATGGCTGCCTTGGCTTCCGTGCTGGAGCCGCGTCTGGCTGGTTTCTGGAACGGACGTTTCGCAGTCATCTTGCGACCCTGAAGATGCCTACTGCAATGAACTGCGAAACGTCTGTTCCAGAAACCAATCAGATGTTGCTCCAGCCCTAAAGCCAAGACAGCCATCATGATATTGGCCACGAAGGCCTGCAAACATCTGGAAACATATTTAATCGTTACTGTTAAAAAATATCAGCATAAAATACGGTGCGTGGGCCCTGGTGACATGGGGTTTTTTTGTCCGAGGAAGAAACTAGAATAGACGGAGCTGAGCTTGTCGCTCTCTCTCTCTCTTTCTCTTGTGAAAGTTTTGCAGCGCCAGCAGTAGCAGGGAAATTATACATGTGTTCAATTTTAGCATATTTAATACTTATTACAGCAAAAATAGTGATTTTTAAGTTTGAATACTTATTAAAATATATTTTTATGTGATGGCGGGACAGTTACAAATCCAAAGTTGGCAGAAGTGGCAAGACATGAAGTGACATAATCCTCTTTGTTGAAGGAAGTGTAATTTTTCTTCCTTTGGAAAATACTTAAAATTACCACATCAAGTTTGTACATGTGTTTTTTAAACCCACCTAGGCAAGTTAAGGTGTGATAAATCTTTTCTACAGTAGGAGTAATATAATGCACTGTGTCATGTCCATTGCAGGTGGGAGGGTTAAAAGGGTATTGCTGTGTCTGCATCATAGTCGCTACGCTGGGCCAGTGTGTGTGTGATTGCAAATACTGGACATGCGAAATGTATAACTTTTTAACTGTAAACTGTTTTATAACTAACTATTTGAAAGTCACGTATGTTTATTTATCATAACTTTGTAATTTATCCTCAGGCGTTTGTGAAACACAATTGTTTAACGTGCTTACGTTTCTGTGGTTTGTATGTTTGCAACAAATTACTAAGCCCAGCTAAAAATTTGTTAATAAAAAATTTAATAAAACAAGTGAAAAGTAAGTGCATATGCAAAAAAATAAAAGCAGAATAAAGGTTACGGTAGGCCTATTTGTGGGCATGTCCACCAATATATTTTAAGTTTGCTGCTGCTACGAACGAAAAATAAGCGATATAAGTTGTGTTCTTGAATTTACTGTATTTTTCGTTTGACTGGTTGCTCCTTTGTTTTGATATTTATTCCAACTGTGTCCGTTCTTTTAACAAAATAACCCAACACATATCAATAACAAGAGGTTAGGTAAATACTACAGTTCTTTCCCCCCCACAGTTGTAACAGGGTTAAACACTGTCACTGCAAAATATTAACACGTAATGGGCTGCATTGTGTATAACACAAATATGTTAACAATATGTAAATAACCAAAAGAGCTATCATCAATACAGATAGTGTTAAAAAGTCATAAAGCTGACCTAACTATGGTTATAGGTCTAAATTTTGAACATTCATATGTAATGGTGTTTTAAATATGATAGAATTCTTTGAACAGCTGAAAACAGTAAACAAAAGCATTTGACAGTTAACATTTAGAAGTCGCATAGCAGTGTTTATGTTTACATGTAGCGGAGGGATACGTAAATGGTAACCAAAAGTATAACTTTAGCAAGGCTTAGAAAAGTGTGAAGTAACCACGAATGGAGTATAGCTAAGTGTGCAGAAGGTTGACAAGACAAGGGGCAGTTACTAACATGTATATTCTGGGCAGCGAGTGCCCGCGGGCACATCAGCAGAGCCGCGATGGCACTCAGAAGCTTGCCAGTGTCCCCGCGTACCACGACCAGGCTCAGCAAGCATGCACACGCTACTGCGGTCAGGTGGCTGCCGTCGTTCGCTGCTGCAGATTCTGGGCCATGTGAAGTCGCCAAGTCCAGAAGTAGGTCAAACAGTGGGTCTGCACACATAACAGTGGGTCTGCAGGCATATCAATGTATCCCACAAACAATGTGGAACATTGTACAGTAAGAACTGCTATAAGGAGGTGGTATAACTTCATCTTGGATGTTTTTTTTCATTGTAGCTTACTTTACATATAAAATATTAGAAAATGAGAGCTGTCAGAGCATACGGCATATCTTAACAGATATTTTTGTCTACAATATTTTGTCGGTGTTGTTTTTGTTGCATCTGTAAACATAATATAGATTAACTCATTACTTATTCTTTTTGAGTCCGTCATAAGAAAACAGAGAAACAAATCAGTCCATTCTGGTTCCAAGAAACTGTAAAGTAGTTCTGTATGTAATAATAAGTTATACATTTTAATATTAAATATTAACAGTAAGTCATAAAGAGATAAAAATAAACACAACATGGCACAGATATACCACCACCTTAGTTGTGTGCTGTAAAATGTTTGCTAAAAAGTTAAGTTGGTTCAAAATACCTGCTATAAATGTGTTTCACCACTGCACGAGTGTTATAACACAGCACATTTTTGGAGTAAATGTAACAACGTAATAATTAAAAAAATAGATATAAATTTTTTTTATTAAAAACTTAACAATGGAAACAAAGTCTCCACCTTAGGAGGGGACATGCCTTTAAACGCCCCTCTTAGACATTTTTGCTTAGCTTAAAAATTTTATTTTGGCGTGACCAAAACCTAAATAATAAGTTGCATAAAATACACTGAGGCAACAAAAGTCATGGGATACCTCCTAATATCGTGTCACACCTCCTTTTGCCCGGCGAAGTGCAGCAACTCGACGTGGCATGGACTCAACAAGTCGTTGGAAGTCCCCGGCAGAAATATTGAGCCATGCTGACTCTATAGACGTTCATAATTGCGAAAGTGCTGCCGGTGCAGGAGTTTGTGCACGAACTGACTTCTCGATTATGTCCCATAAATGTTTGATGGGATTCATGTCAGGCAATCTTGGTGGCCAAATCATTTGCTGGAATTGTCCAGAATGTTCTTCAAACCAATCGCAAACAGTTGTGGCCCGGTGACATGGCGCATTGTCATCCATAAAAATTCCATCGTTGTTTGGGTACATCAAGTCCATGAATGGCTGCAAGTGGTCTCCAAGTAGCTGAACATAACCCTTTCCAGTCAATGATCGGTTCAGTTGGACCAGAGGACCCAGTCCATTCCATGTAAAAACAGCCCACACCATTATGGAGCCACCACCAGCTTTCACAGTTCCTTGTTGACAACTTGGATCCATGGATTCGTGGGGTCTGCGCCACACTGGAACCCTACCTTCAGCTCTTACCAACTGAAATCGGGACTCATCTGACCAAGCCACGGTTTTCCAGACGTCTAGGGTCCAATCGATATGGTCATGAGCCCAGGAGAGGCACTGCAGGCGATGTCGTGCTGTTAGTAAAGGCACTCGAGTCAGTCTTCTGCTGGCATAGCCCAGTACAGCCAAAGTTCGCCACACTGTCCTAACAGACACGTCCGTCGTACGTCCCACATTGATTCCTGCGGTTATTTCACGCAGTGTTCCTTGTCTGTTAACACTGACCATTCTGCGCAAACGTTGTTGGTCTCGGTCATCAAGTGGAGGCGGTCGGCCACTGCGTTGTCCATGGTGGGAGGTTATGCCTAAAATTAGGTATTCTCTGCACTCTCTTGACACTGTGAATCTTGGAATGTTGAATTTCCTAACCATTTCCGAAATTGAATGTCCCATGCGTCTAGCTCCAACTACCGTTCCGCGTTCAAAGTCTGTTAATTTGTTAATTCCCGTTGTGCGGCCATAATAAGGTCAGAAACCTTTTCACATGAATCACTTCGACTACAAATGAAAGCCCAACCAATTTATACATTTTGTACGCGATACTACTGCCATCTGTATATTTGCATATTGCTATCCCATAACTTTTGTCACCTCTGTGTATAGAGAAAAAACTATAACCCAGAATTGAAGTTTATACAAGCATCAGAAATACAATATAAAAATTAATTACAGTGTGTAAATAATATATTTAAATGCATATAGGTGAACAAAAACAGTTTGGATGCCCATTTACTCTCATTCTACTACCCACGACTAAGTTTAGGGAAGGGCAATGTATACCCTACCCCCCTTAATTGTTACACTACTGATATGTAGCATGCAGATGGGTCAGCAGCAGTCTTACCAATCACTTCGGCAGGTTCATCTTTTAACCCTTCGGGTTGCTGTCCCTGTACCACATCCAGCAAGGCCCTCAAGGCTTTGGTACAGAGCACGGGGTGAGAGGAGCGGCTCTCGCGGATTAGTTCGAAACCACAGCGTAGCCCCACACCAACAATCTGACAAGAGAACATCAAGATGGTAGACAGAGGATCATTGGGTATGAAAATTAATGCTCACTATTAATAGGGTGAAGAGAAACATAAATTTCCACAATCAACGAAAAGTAGTATACGTTCTCCAAATGTATATTTCTCCACCCTTCCATTACAATTACATAAAAAAATAAATTAGGTTATTCTTTAAAAAAATTATTTCTCAGATTAACATTTCAATAAATGTTTGAAATTTTGCACAAATACGCACAAAAAGTTAGCTGAATACCTGTCTTGTTCCTACACAGATTTTACTTTTTAAGAAACCGTAGTCTAGCTCAACAGCTCACAATCACAAATTAAGCATCAGCATCTCAAAATGACAAAGACAGCAGTTGATAACACTGATAACGTGTTTCAATACATATCTGTCTCAAATATACATTACTACTTTGTGTCTGTAGATATTATGTTACATTTGGATTTGACTTCACAGAATCAAAAAATGTAACTGTAATTTGTCTAATATGGTTATGGTGATTTATCTCATTACGCCACTATTTCAAAGTGCTATATGTTACAATTTATCCTCTAATACTAGCTATCCTTGTTCATTAGAGTATTTTCTGACTTTTCACTCCAACAACTCTGTTTGTGCTCACTGTTTCCCCTTACCATTATCTTTGTGTACAAAAATCCACAGCAAAAACTACTTGCATACTCTCTAAAGCCACTCTCTGTGAGTAATATTATAAGCATTTTCTAGGCTGTGATATGTAAATGTTCACTGTGTAAATAAATTTAAAAAACTAATTTTAGCATCTGTATTTTTTTTACAAAATGAAATTGATTGATTTCAATAGCCTATATCCTGACAGCAAAATGGTTAATAAGCCAGAGATTATATAACATTAAAGGATGTCTGTTTTCTTTGCCCTTACAAAAATGAGTATATATTAAATAAAAGAATATCCATGCAGGGATGTTTCAACATGCCATACTTTATACTTGTAAAAAACACTTAACTAGACAACACTGCTCGTATTTTTGCTACTATCTGGTACCAAATGATAAATTTATTATTATTATGTTATCCAGGACAACCAACAAACCCACATGCTAAACTTAACCAGTGCCATTCAACACTGTAACCTACACCCTTAATGAGATATGTGCCCTTCAATAAACTGAGAGCCCTAAAAGGGTTGCAATGATGCAGTTAATACTAATTTAATAGGGACATTTAATTAATTTTCTTTTGCTTTGCGAAGAATTGTAACTGCGTATCAGTATTTGACGTTTTGGCAGTGTTAGCATGTTTATCTGTCATGCCAGAAATTTGACGGTTTAACTTCTATGCAGTTCGGTTGGTATGGGAAAGTGGTTGCGATGGAGTTCGCACGGTATCCGAAGAGATTCTGTACCATGCCATGCCCTTATTTGGTTAGGTTTATGGCAGCCTGGTGTGAGGAGTGGGGGTAGAGTGCGTGGTGACTTTAGAAGTGAGCAACTGCCACCCGCTAACAGAATATTACCAGCCCACGAGGAAGACACTTTGGCTTGAGCGTGGCAAATTTCACCCACCGTGACATTTATTTTTTAACTTCAATTTTTGGCTGAACAACTATTATTTCCGCCGGTGTGGGAAGGCCACTAGGGTGCTAGGCGGTACAATTACATACCTCCTGTCTTCGTAATTTTCTCACGATGGCAGTTGTTAGTGATGTGTATAACTACTGAACTCTGCGGCACTGTTCTGTGCTTCGAATGGCTCGTTAAGCTGACTGTTCGTGACTCTGCATTAATTGAAGAATGTGATCTATTTTAACTTGAAATAAAATGCAGAATAAATTGTCATGACACTTGAATTCTTTTATTTTCTTTCAACATGGACCATTTATTTACGTATCATGTCGCCGCCGAGGGAGTAATTCGAGCTGTAATTTCCAGTCGCCAAATCTGACGTGACATTACAGGATTTACAAAATGAACAAAATTTTGATGGTGAGTAATACGAAACATGCTTTAAAAATTTAACTGGCAATAATGATTCTACAGCCTAAGTTCAACCAACAGAAAAGCATTTCACAGTGAATTATTTGAAAATAAAAACATAGGTTTTCATTTAACAGTATTTTATGCAGCTGGTAATTGTTTTTAGCAACAAATGGTGAATATTCGTTCTTGAAATTAAAATTGAAATGTATGTTCATTTAAAAGCACACTCCTCTGTGACTGGATAAACTGAAGGAGTTAAAAATACAGTTTTCTAGTTTCGTATTTTTTCTACTATGAAATATAATCAGTAAGCATCATTGTGCATACTTACATTTTAACCAATGCTATAGAAAAGTTCTACTGCTTAATGTTTAAGTTAATCCCAGGGTTAGTGCAAGGTAACTTGGCACCCCATGCAAAAGACCTGTAGGAGCCACCTTCCAATTTTATGTTCTCCTGTGTTAACACACTATTAATTTCTAACGACATAAGTGCAGTATTTGACAAGTAGTGAAAATAATTAGTAAGTCAAATAACACAAACATCCTCAACTACAGTCATACTACTCACATAAAAATGAGCAATGGGAATTAACTCTTTCTGATAGATTAAATATTACTAATGGAAACATATAATAAATATGCACATTTATATTTTAAACAATTACTAACATTAAAGTAATAATACAACCAAAAATAATAATTTATAATTCAGTGAATTTTTCATGATTGTACTGTAAAGTGTCTTAGATCTGCAGTTCGCCTATATGGTTATACTGGCCCTGTGTAAACCCCTAACAAAATATAATGAACCTTGAGTAAATTATATAAAATACAGAAAACTCCTCCCAGAAAAAAAAATTTTATTTAAAAAAAATACAAATTTTTAGTTGCACAACAACGAAATCAAATTAATTGTGGGAATGACTATCATGCATATATAAAAAGTTAAAAGTTATAACATGCATTTCCTACCTTAGGAACTCGCAGCAACACAGAATCACGTCTTTTGTCAGTGTTGTCGTCACTATCACTTTCTTGGTCACTGTTGCCATCTATGGCAGGCACACTCGACGACGAGGAAAGGTAGATCTGGCAAGCCTGCTTCATCCAGCGTTCCAGCACTGCGAGTCGCACACTTGCAAACACTGCGAAGTTCGACGCGTTGGAGGACAGCTCCACCTCGGGAGGCCCTGACAACGTGACCGCATCCCCACACGTCTCCACCTTGGCTCTTCTTTTCTCTTTGTTCTTTGGAAACTTGTTCTTTTTCCCTTTCTTCCATTCTGAACGCCTCCTACACAAACACAATGGTAACTACGCTTAATTTTTCAAATTACGCTTTCTTCCAAAACTGCAGACTAAAGAGGTACTGCCAGCATACCCAACTACATTAGGTTTAAAATTGCAACAACATATCACACAATCATTATTTTGGAACTATGTGCTATATATATTTTTATTTGCATAGTTAAGATGCTGTAACTCTCTTTTTTGACCAAATTTGTTAAGGATTTGTTTTTGTAGAACCTGACATATAAATTTTTTTTTACATTAACATAGGTGATGCTATCATACAATGGCAATAGGCTGAAGGTACATAATTTCTGAATCTATTGCTTACATTATTTCTAAATATATTATAGGATGTTCATGGTCAACTGAGCACTTCTGAAAGCACTGTTGCATGCACATTGTTTATTCTCGCACCATATGCAAAATTACCATTGTCACGAGACTAATAAATTTATTCATGTGTCGGTTAAAAAAAACAGTAAAATTATTATAAACTAAAACATTTCACTAATTTGATAATTATTACACTCATATGCATTAAAAAACAGAAAGCAAAACAAATCAATTTTCGTAATCACAAATGTTTATTCAATATTGACACATGGAACTACTTTCCCTCCTGTACTGGGCGCCTGCCAGTAAGTGTGCTCATTAAAATACATGCAGGTACAGGAAGTGACATTTTTCAAAAGTGTTCAGTTAACCATGAACAGACTATAAAAGACAACATATGATAACTCTGCTTTTTTTGTGAAACAATTTAACAGTGCTGCCCTCATGTGGCATGGCATGATAACCGCTTTATGTGCATTAAAATGTTGGCTGAACAGAATACAGTGCTATGTGTATAGCTGTCAGGTATTGTATTTACTGTATTTAGTACCATTAAAAAAATTAATTTGGTTTAAATAATTTACGTGGTTCCTGAGGTATGAAATTGTGTCTAAGTTTTGATAATTCATCATATATGTGTGTGTGTGAGGCGGGAGAGGAGAGGGTGGAGTGGAGAGGTTCGTGCAGCTCTAAACAGTGGTTCTTGAGAGTCAATGAGGAGAGTATGACGCAGCACCAGATTGCAAGGGTGGGAGAAATTTGAGATCTCTGAAAAAACCCCAGTGACCAACGGAATTACCTGGCACAATTCCAGCAGCAACCCCGCCAAGAATCGAAACCAGTTCACCTTGGTGGGAGGCTGAAAGTACAGGAGGGGAGGGGAAAATAAGAGGAGAGGGGGAGAGGATGAGAGGAGAGGGAGTTGAAGGGGGAGCTGAGAGGAGGAGAGGGAGAGATAAGAGAGGAAGAGAGGAGAGATAAGAGAGGAAGAGAGGAGAGGAGAGGAAGAGATGAAAAGTAGACATGAGGAGATATGAGAGTAGAGGAAGAGAGGAGAGGAAGAGATGAAAAATAGACATGAGGAGAAATGAGTGAAGAGGGGAGGG
>NQII01000200.1:700281-727756 GCA_002778355.1 Clitarchus hookeri | reverse complement strand
AAGGGTGGGGAGGGGAAATTGGAGAATGGGGGGAGGGGGAGACTAGGAGAGAAGGGGAAGAGGTGAGAAGGGGAGGAGGAGGGAAGGAGAGGAAATGAGATGTGAAACAAAGGGGGGAGGGAAAGAAGGAAGGAGAGGATAACAAGAAGAGAAAAGGAGCATAGGAGCATAGCAATAGATGCGGAGAATGAAACAGAAGACGTAAGTGCAGAAGTTATAAGGCAAGAAGAATTCCCATTGGCTGTTGACTTGAATGGGGAAAAAATGTCTCAATTACGTATGCATTGTTCAAAATATTATTTGTGATGAAACTGAAGTAATAACTTTGAATTCATGTGATAAGCATGGGACATTATTTTAGGTAAATGATGATGTTAGTGTTGTAGATAATAGATTCTTAAACTTGAAACACCTCAAATTACAGTGGGTGATTGTATCAAGTATCAATTTTCAAAACCAATTGTCAACCTTTAAGTGGCATGTTCGTAATGTAATAAACATCCAACAATGATGTTCTTGCAAAATTTGTAGGCACTAAACATGTAAATGATCTATGGTATATTATCATTTCATACTACACAGTGCAAAGTACCTATTAAGTATCTGGAAATAGTAAATATTTATAATTTTGTTCAGTCACTTACCTATTGTTTGTAATACATAATACACATCTTCTGTATTTGAATACGTGGAGTATGTATCTATTGTCTATAAGTTTTTTTCAATAATAATTCATCATAATATTTAGTAACAATGTTATAAGGCCAGAATATGTCTATGATAACCAAAGCAGTCAATTACTGGTTAGCAAATGGTCTATTTCTAGACAGGTGTGGTAACTTCTGGGCAAAAGCAGCTTGCAATGTTACAAGCAATAGAGCAAATTACTGGCAATGACTTCTGTTTATTGTAAATTTTGCAATATAATATGCAGAAATAAAAAAGGTACTTTTTAAGTAAATTAGCAATTGTCCAGGTGTTTTATTTTACTCTACAGAAAATATACTTGAATATTTGATAATTCTCTGAAGTGGTCAACTATCGGCACATCTACCCTATTTATGAAGGCTGAAGGAAATGTGAGTGTGGTACGAAATTGTATAATTTATTTCACTTTTGAAAGCTTTACTGTGTTGAAAACGTGTGGTTGTGACATATGTTTGTGGTTTGGGTAGTAAAAAATTTGATTTATTTGCAGGTGTTAAATTTTGTTTACATGATATGACTTGTGACTTTACTTCCTATAATGCCAGATTAATGTAAACAAAAGCAAAGCAAAAAAATTCAAATTCGTGGAACCATTTTGATAAGTTTTTCCATTAGTACCGCTGAGAATTTTGGGAAGTAGTAGACAAACAGCATGCGCAATCATTAATATTCTTGAATCAGGATATGTAAATATTTATAGCTAAATGAAAAGTGGAAGTTTGAGTGTGTCGGGAGTTGACAACCATCGGATCTGAGCGTATAATGTGGACGTGTCTGAAGTTTAAATTATGACAAGATGTTTGGCCTTGTCTTCTCAAGTAGGCCTACGTAGTAGATCATGGTGTCCGTGTTAATAGTAATTGAATTTGCTATGTAGGCTACAGCCATTATTTTCTGTCGCAACAATCCGGTTGGGCATGCGCAAAGAGTAAAGAATGGAAAAACATGCAGTTTTATGTTACGGGAGCGGTTGACTACACAACAGGAAATCTTAGTGAATTTGATTGACGATAAAGCATTTGTTTATTCAGTTGAAAGGTTTTCGTCTGCTACAGCCTAAAGAAGAAGACTTTTACTTCATTTTTGCAGCTAAATAAAACAACACACTCCCTCAAACAATTATCAGCAAACATTTAAATATGAAATTTTACAAGATCTGCGAATGCACTTTCTTAATGACACTTGTCATGCGATTGTTGCTAGATTTTTTTGCTTCATGTCTTATATGTACACACGATAGTTATACTTTCGAATGGTATGATGGACGTAATGTTTTCACTGATGGGAACCATTTTTATGAGGTTTTAATATCAGAAGAATGTTCTGACTAAGTTACATAATACACTTTTTTTTAGGATGCATGGCAATTAAATCTCAATAATTCAACATAGGCGTATTACGCAAGTTACTGATAGTTCCAGTATACAAACAAGGGTAAGAAGGGGAAAATCCTAGCACTTACAGACCTGCGATTCTCACATCAAGTGCAGGAAAGATGATGGAGAAACTTGTTGCAAAGTATGTGGTAGAGTTTATGAATGAAAATAAGGGGCTGCAGGAGTACCAACATGATTTCAGGCAGGTTACTCATATTAGATGCAACTGGCTCGACTGCTGGAGGATTTGGTGCAGGCAGTAAATAAAGGGAAACAGGGGGATGCCTGTTTCATTGATTTTGAGAAGGCCTTTGATAAGGTACCCCATGGGATTTGATGCATTAAGTGGATTAGCTTCTGGATCCAATCCACTACGTGGGTAGTGGATTGGGTAGGGGACTTCCTAAGGGGGAGAAAACCGAGGGTGAAAGTAGAGGAGTCCTTGTCAGAGGAACGTGAAGTTACATCAGGGGTACCACAAGGTATCGTGCTGGCACCCTTGTTCATCATTGTGGTTAATGACCTGGAAATAATGGTACGTCGCAAAGTGAGGCTGTTTGCAGACAACTTTGGGTAATTATCAAGTTAAGTGACTTTTCTGTAAAAAAAATTCCCGGAAAATGGTACATTTCCACTCTACTAATGACTCAGAACACGAATATTATACTAGGGGCATTAACGTCCGACTAATTTCGTAATATGTGCCCACCTAACCTAACAGAACCTAACCCCACGATGGGTGAATCACTATTTTACATTTGTAAACTAACCTAGGCACTAACCTAGGATTGTAAGGTTTTACAATAACCTAGGTTTTTTAGGGTTTTAAACTAACCTAGGATTGTAGTGTTTTCCATTAACCTAGGTTTTTTTTAGGGTTTTACACTAACATAGGATTCTAGGGTTTAAAATTAACCTACAAAATTAGGATTTTAGAGAATTAAAGGAACCGTAAAACACACCGGAAGAATACCAATTAACTCACCTAAGTAGGTGGCGGGTCCTCGGCCAATTCAACCATATCTCATTCAACGAAACGACCATGATCTACTAAAACGCCACATAGCCAAATATTACGCACTGAAGCACTTGTTCATAGGCGAATATAACACAACCGAAACACTCGTTCTTGCTTTCTCCGTTTTTAAATCCGTTGGATTGGGATGTCACAACTCACACCGGCAGAAACACAACGGCTACAGAGCTTTTCAAAAATTTTGCGTCACTGTGACGTAACAATACCCACAAGTCAATAAGGTGACGGCAGGAATCATGACGTCACCAAAAATCATGGCGTCCGCCGTAAACAAAGCGGCGGACTGCTCGTATTTTTAACTGAATACTATTTTATTTAATACGTTGTACTTATTTTAACATGATGCCCTCCTGAATATTAAGTACGTAAGCTGTGCAGAATCCATTAATGCTACTTTCGTTTATCTAGGACATTTCCTTCAGAAATGTCACTAAACTTAATAATTACTGAAGGCAATTATAAATGGCAAGGGCAGGAGATAGGAGATTCAGAGTGTAAGTACCTAGGGGTGGTGATTCAGATGAACTTAGGTGGAAAAAGCAAGTATAGAGAGTGGTATCAAAGGGAAGAGGGGCGTTGGGAATGCTTGAAGGGGTCTTGAAGGGGTTAAGTGGGGAGATAAAGGTGAAGGCTCGTAAATCTATGATTATGCAGATAACAGAATATGTAGCTGCAAAATGGGACCCATATGTTGAAGAGGAGGTATGGGAGCTGAAGAAGGTGCAAAGAAGAGCAGAGAGGTGGGTTAAGGGTAGATGGGGAAGGCAGATGCAAGAAGGTGAGGAAGAAAGTAATTTTTAAGACATCCTTAATGATGATAGGGTGGACTGGTGAAGAGGTAAAAGAATGGGGGGGGGGGGTTTCCCCTCCCTAGGGGTCAAGCAAAAAGCAAAGATTGAAGAGGCTAGTCAGGATGAACAGTAAGGTGAATGGAGTGGAAAGATGGGGAAAGTTAAGTGGACATTTAGATAAGGGGCTGTACAGGGGGAGTGGTGCAATCAGTTGAAAGTTTCAGAGGTTATGAAGGCAGATGGAAATGAGAAGGCAGTCCATGCTGGAGAGAATTGTGAGGGAGTTGGAATGTGTTGCGGGAGGAGTTGGTGATGGTGAAGTGGATTGAGCGGTTTAAAAGAGTCCGGAGGGTGAAACAGGAAGAGGGAATGAAGCACTTACCACAGGACGATAATAGCCCAACTACAAATTGAAATTATCATCATTATTATTACTATTACTGTTGCTGCAACCTATGCATTTTACCGGAAATTCTAACTACATCTTCTGTACCTGGGTGCTACACCTTCACCAGTTTTCAAACAGCTGGTCCTCGTACCTCTGCTGGTCCACAAAATTAACATTTTATCGGTTGGTGGTGGAAAATGAAAAATATTAAAATCAATTTTAGTGTTCAGTCAGTTAGTTCAGTAGATAAATAAAACTTGTAATTTTTAATTTCATAGCTTTAATAATAACTAACAATAATACAAATTTTTTAATAATAAATGTTAAAAATAAACGTCTGAAGAGTGATGTTTGCTACTCTACTGGTCCCAGCATTTCTCCATGTTTTTGACTGGTCCGTGAGGATCCAAAGATTCAGAACCGCTGTTCTACACCACCTCGAGGAGGTGGAGTAACAGGTGCAAAAAGGTGTAAAATAAACACAGACAGACATACGAGACCGATTTTGAATTTTAGGTACAGTAAGTTGAATACGTATTTTGTAAGAGGTACCGGTAATTATTCTGATCATGATTGACAGGGTTGTGAATGATGAAAATTCAATAAAAATACTTCATCAAAGTAAGTAAGTTGTACGACATACCTATAAATAGAAATTTTAACTCTAAATAAATAATTAGAAAATTAGAGATAGGTCACAATGAATTTTGATAAATATATTTTAGACCTTAACAAATCCTAAGCATACATTTAATTATAGGAAATTTAAAGAAAATAGTTACAGAATTTCACTCTCAGGCATTCGGGTGGCGACTTCTACATCCTCTACACTCGTCATCACATCAACATGTGCATACCCGGATACACCGTCTACACAATTTGGTGCTGAAGTTGCAGAAAGTACATCACAGATTAGGTTTATGTATTTCATTCTATTCAAACTCTGTACCAACTATCAACTAGCTACAACAAAGTGAATTTATAAAAATCTGTGGCATTGTGCTTCCCAGAATGTGAGCAATAGCACGCACAGATGACCACACTAATTTACATGCTACCTACAGTTTTACCTGTTAATTACTTATAAAGGACGTAAAAATTTATCAAGCGGGTGCAACTTTCCGCGCTTGCCGTCATTCGAGCTCTGGCAAGCAGATGGGCACAGGGCATAAGGAGCAATTTTTGCAAATATTTATTCTTTTTTGTGTCCTTCAGCATTCATACTGATATTACTGATTATTATCAAGACTAGGGATTATGCAACGATTCCTATGCAGCTAACTATGATTCAGAATGATTAGTAGTGCCAATACACTAACTTTTCCCATTTTTTATATTTTTTAAATAACCCTAATTCCTTACAATTACCGTTGCGAGTGGCAATAGCCATGATTATTTCTTAAGTGTAATGATTTTCTTCGAACCCAGCAAATGTGGACGCATACTTCGTTCTTTAACACACAAACTCGATCTTTTATAATGCCCCAACTGATGCTCATTTGTGCATGTAGGATGATCATGACACGGACTTGGGACCTAGCTTATTATGCAAAACATGATTATCAGTGCTTACTCAGACTACCTTTGAAACACGGATAGGAAGAAGTCGTCCTATTTCTTAGCCAGCTCGTTCACCTGGTCTGACATTACTGATATTTTTACTGTAGTTCATTTAAAATGTCATGTTAACTAGACTCCTGTGGAGAATGAAGGCTACCATTCGACAACAATCCTAGCCGACTGCATCATGAGAACAACTCCAGACATTTTCCAGGAAGCAACTGACCTCATAATGTCATGTCTACATCGAATTACTTATGTACGGTAAATGTAATATTATTAGCTTGAAACTAATTGAATTATTACACCCACAAAACAATATATTTGGGTTTTCTTATCAGACTTCACAAGGCTTCTCAAAAAGAGATTTGGTTTGCAACTTTAGAACGAGGCATTTCTGGACCCGATTAAAGTAATATCAAATTGATGCTTTTGCCTTCATCAACGCGGTAAAAATCCTTTACATTTCACGGGACGATAGCCGGCGATTAAAAAATAAGGATAAAAATTAACTAAGTCCAGCTAATAGGACCTACCTCTGGTGACTTGGAGAAATTTTAAACTGTTCGTGGAAATGTCGCCCCAGTAGCTTGGGTTCAGGAAGTGTCTGGTCCCATCCGCCAGCTCGCATTTTGCTAATTACTAAATGTCAAAATCCGAAAGACAACTAATCAACAGCCACTTAAAGAATACTGTTAAGCCTGCAGATATTTTATCTGCACATTGACGAAATGCATGTCACTTTTATATTTAAATTGATACATTTTAACACAGGAACTACCCTGCAAAGTTTAAATAGCAAGTGACATAACCAACGTTTCGTATCAATATTGCGGCAGACGATTTCATGCTGGTAAACTATCGAAAACCATAAGTTGTAAAAAAAACCAACTTTCCCAGCATAATATTTTTGAGCAAAGATAACAAACTGATCTACACAACTCACGAGTCGGTTATGAATATCTTGCCGGTCATAGTAAAATTTTACATTTAATGTCACATGAAAGAAAAGGATTTTATAGAGCTTAATTTCATTTACGCTGAGGGAACAAAACTGAGGTTGACTTAATTCTACACAGGTTGGAAATATGGTAACTAAAAAGAGTAGCGACTTTTACGAAAATCGAGAAAAGAATACTGGTAAATGTTTATATAGTTATTACTAATCACACTTAATACGAATTTTGGTGGAGCTTCACGTGATTTGTAGTATATACCATTAATGTGATAGTGAATATGACTATGAAGATCGCAGTGTTTATGCAGAAAAACACATAAAATGTACGGCCAATATATTTATATCGGGTCGTTAAATTGTATTAAATACGAGAATAAGGTTAGAAGCCAGTCCATAATGTATAAAACGCCATTCACAGAGTATATTTAAGTCAAGGCGTTGAGGATATAAAGGTAAAACCACAGCAATCAAAGAGTGTCGGAACATCATGTAATTTTGTTCAATTACTGAAGGCTTACTTCGTATATATTCACGGGAGGAGTGTACTACGTAACGTATTACTAGTATAATAAATGCACATATAGTAGATCATAACAAAAAAGACGTTCACAGACAGTGTTTACAAACAATTGATGTGTATCGCCATGATACATTACAATATATTCGGTGACCAATGATGCACAAAAGATAGGAAACAAATTCGTTTACGCCACAGTTGTATTGTGGGAATTTGCATCACTTCAGTGTAACGTGTGATTTCGACTGTACAAAGGTTTGTGATATATGAGTGTTGTTATTCATGATTTATTGCAATGCATTATGTTTGATATGTTAAATCAAATAATCGTACGAAAATACGAGTGTTTCTGTGTCATTATGTTCATGCGAAATGTTAAAATATAATGTTTGTGCTGTAATTTGAATGTCTATGGAGTTTCGACAAATTGAATACATTTTAACGTGCCCTGCTTGATCATCTACGAGGTATGCCAATTCAATGGGTGAGCAACGTAATCCATTTGGAGTTTTAGCATAGACAGCGATATTGTAGTGAATTGTACTGTGTAGTATTGCGAGTGAGAGTGTTAATTGAAGGGCTTCCGTAAATTTGCCACCAATCATGTAAAAGTAGCCAACCTAACAAAATTAAACATAACTTCACGATAGGTGAATCATAGGAGTGGATGACCCAACATGAGCATATTTATTATGGTTTCGGCACATTTTATTATATGTAGTATATGCATATGACACACATTTTGAATTTTGTAGTATGTCGTCAAGGGTTTAGATATTGCTGGGTGTGTAGTATACCTAACCAAATTAAACCTTACATCACAATGAGTAACTCACAGGTGTTCTATGAAATGTCACGCGAAGATATATGGTATCGTGTTGGCAAGCAGTGCCTCTGTATTTACATATCGTGAAGTTAGGCATTGTTCGGTTAGGTATTTTTGCATTTAAGGTATTTACATAAGAACATATAACGATAACGTATATATTTTACCCATGTTTTACCCCACAATTCCTTGATCTTCGTAGCCCTCACTATCGTATTTGTTTGTACTGATAATATGTTGATGCACATAGTAAATTCATGTTCTGTGTAATTGGACAAGTGGAATTATACCACTTTCTATGGATTTTTATTTTGTTTTCGGAATAGTCGCTATTCTTTACAATTACCGGAAAAATCAATGCTTTTAGTTTAGCAACTAAACGTTTTCGCCTCCAGGGTGCACTAGTGGCGCATGTGCATCAGATTGTCCACTTTAGTATGTAAGTAAATGTGATAAATTAAATTTTCATAAAATAAATATAGTTGTATAAAATCTTTCCATTTGTTTTGTGTTACAACCTACACAAATAATAAACCTTATTCTTAGTACTAAACTGGAAATATAAGACAATATATAAAGTTGTGTAATATTCTGTTGTAAAGCTGGGTTTAGAAAACCTTTGGCACACACAATAATTTTTTTTAAATATAACAGCTTAATATTAAAAAAATTGTGTAAATGTTTTAAATTAGCATTCATAGTGCTTTCCAGCAGTCTCTTTAAGGGAAAGGGAAATAATACAATATCCTTTTGACTTTCAAATAGATCCAAGGTTGTTGCCTTCACAGAAATGCAGATGCACTTTCCAGGAGACCATGCGAAACATCGTGTTGCTACTGTGAATGCCAGAAGGAAAGGGGCATTGTATCCCTGAAGGCAATGACGACAAGCATTGAAGCATCTCTACCTTGTAATGGGATGATGAAGGCATTATGACAGATCAGCTGAGTAACCAACCTTGTACCCCTGTTGGCAACCTGCACCGTAAATAAAAGTCATGCATCCGATGGAACAATTACATGATTGACATGGTCCCGGTTCTTTTGAGCTGGCAGGACTTGGGGGTGGTGCTGCTTCTGGGCAACGAAAGTTAATTTGAGGTTCCATAAAAGATAATGACTATTGAAGCTACACAGTGATTGGTACAAAACAGTGAAGGACCAGAGGCACGCAACGCATGACAAACCCCGGTAAGCACTACTCATATAGCTCAGAGACATCCAAAGAACATCTGATAGTTGTCACTCTCGGACATTCTGGATATCCAAGAAATTCCACGAGTAGCAAAATTACATTCAAAAGACTACCAAAACATATACAATATCCACCCAATATCCAAAATGTGAAATATATATTGTGGATGTCCTATATACATCTTTAGATGTAGCCCCTTACCCTTAGTTTTGTACTACCTAATGGATATCCTATAGGTGGTACAAACTGGTATCTAGTACTGGATATCCGAAGGATATATATTAGAGCTTCACTGTGGGACGTAGATAACTTATAGATATTTATGGATTTAATTATGATAACCGGTGGATATCGTGTGCTATGAGGATAGTGACCCAGAAAGGAACATGACGGTGCCCTGCCAAGTTCTCAGCGTGAAACACGGGAGATACACGCGAAAACGAAAAAAAAAACACTAATAATAAAGGAAACAATTACCACTGACATTACACAACTCTTAGTTACACAACATATGAACACTTGCAACTTGATTTAAATAAACATATTACAGGAAACAGAAAAGGTTTTGGCATTACATTTACTGTGTAACGTGTTTTGAAAATACACAGGAGCTGTTGTTGCGATATCCATTTGATTTGAGAAATAACTAATACTGAGCAAAATAAATTTTTAAAATAAATTGCACCTAAACCAAATGTGAAAGTGACTAGACACATGCAAAAATTGTCTTGATGTTAAGCCACACTCACACTGCACACACGGTGATGCAACAAGTGTAGACAGTGTGCACGAAGGGGGTTACTGTAACTCTGGAGCCGTTTGGCCCCCTCGCTGCATTCATTTCCCCAGTGGTAACCTTAGGAGGGAAGAATTGTTTGGTGGTAGTGGTTGGCCCGAATTATTTTACCCTCAAATGCTTCTCTTGAGGACATAAACATGGGATGTCACCTGACTCTGGCAGTACCTCTGACATCGTGCAGATTGGGTGTACTCCTAGCACACCTCACCGAGGCAGGAGTCGTGGAGGTGTAACCGCCATGTTCGGACCGACTCCCTTCAATAGAGGGCACATCATAGCTGTACATATGTAGCGGGACGAATGAGCTAAGGGAGAGGGATGCTGCTCGCATTACAATATGTGAATCACAGAGTATATTTGTGCCAGCATGCTGAAACCTACATGTATAAACAATAGCAATGAAGCAGTGTCGAAATAACATTTAATGCTGTTGAAAATGTGAGGCTTACCTTGTTGATAGTCCCGAGTGTATTGCACTACATTACCTTGTAAGTATTCTGTTTCATGTAAGCTCACTAAAATTTGAAAGTTGGGTTGGTATATATTTGACGTGACCAAGCTTGGCTACGACGATAAAGCCAACTTGATCTGCAGTGATTCCAGAGTTGTGAAGTAATATGTGCGTACCCGGCGCCACAGCTCTGCGGTGAGCTGATGAGATGTAGGGTCGTTCGGCCGACAGCCTAGGGACTCTGGTAAACACTCCGTCATACACACGTTGCCGAGGTTGTGGGCCACCTCGCACGCCTTACTTAATTATCAATAAAAACAGTGGTGCTGGTTGTTAAGGTATTTATTACCCCGTTATGTACACTCAACTATACAGAAGACACGTGAACTGAATGGCCCGGAACTACAAGCGACCACGTGGTCTTATCATGTGAAGCTCGAAATGCACTTTTGATTCCCGATAAATAATAACGTCGCTCTCCCCTCGGCGCTATGCAAGTTAAGTCAGGAAAGAGATGATGATAATGATTTATAATGTTCCGGATGCGACTCGATACTGTTCGACAGATGATGTCCTTGCTAGGGCTTCTGCGGAGTGGGGAGAGCGTAACGTCCGAGCTCGTCCAAGTCCTGGCTAATACTGCCGGAAATGTGCGTCGGCTTCCGCCGCCTAGACGCCGCCGACGCCATGCGGTGGTACAGTGAAACATAATATACACTAAAAGATGATTATGGGATGAAAAATGATATGAACTAAATTAACACAACAAAACATAATTACAATTACACAAATACATAATAAAAATGATAATACTTATTCTAAATATTTCATTGCACCAGCCACAGCATTGCCAAATGTAGAATGTCACATGTCTCTGGCTGTGGCTGGGCAAATTGTCTCCTGATGACAAAACAAATTATAAATGAATTACACACTGACATTATTTACAAATACACTGACGAAATAAACTGAATAAATAATAAACACTAATGCACTCCTGCCCACAAGCCTGTCGGTGTGGTGCGTCTGGTGTGGGCATACTGCGGCAGTCAGTGGGCAAAAGGACTCGTGAACATGCGGTTCACTTCATATTATTTTATGATGTGTTCGCAGGTCACACTGCCAGTCCATATTTACTACTCTAATGGTTAACCAAGGGTCTCAAATTCACATTTGTGCAAGAAATTTCGACTGTCACTGTGACCAGCAACGACATCATCAAATAGCCTAAGTCCACAGAACTATCAAAATTAGGTGAGCTTACACACTCATATACAACTTGTTTAGGAAACATGTATGCAAACTCGGGCATGTGATTCGTGACTGGAAAAGAGGAAGAACAATATAGGACACCCATGGCCCATCTCAAAATATATGGGTTGTAGAAGCTCTTAAAGGCGGAGGGCGAAAAGCATAGTATGTGCGATATTATGCAAAGTACTTGTGTTTGAGGAACACAAATTGGTATGCGTATTAATTAAACCTTGATCTTGGATAAAATGAAGTTATGGTACGTCGTACACACCCCATCATGTAAATAATAGGGGTTGACATCCTTTGATTACATGCAATATTTACACCATCAGGTTAAATTTATTGTGGCCATAGAATGAAGCAGGACATCGTAATCAGCAAATAAGGCCCCCTATTACAACTCTCTAGGATCCACCATTTCTGGTTAAATCGCAAATTAGGTGTTCAGTGTTGACAATACCAACACCTGATGAGCATACATCCCTTCCTGCACCCAGAGGAATACAGCGAAAATTCTACAATCGAATGAGTATGGCCAGGAACCAACACGTAGCAAACATATCAGCATTAATACATGTGCTACACCAAAGTGTAGCTATTTAGGTGGCAAATTGTGCAGAACAGGGTAGAAACGAAGAAAACAGTCTGTTTGTTGCACTGGCTAACTGTAACAGTATCCGTCATAAACACACATTTGCTGCGTCCAGTGGTGATGTGTGTTGTACAATGCAGTCGGTGTTGCGATACATTGAGTGCAGTGATAATTACATAATGGGCCCAGTAGTGTGACTTTGTACCAATGTGAGTAAACACAAGTAAATTCCGTGACATACCAATGCATTATCGGTACTGAAGGCACTTCCTGACATCACAACAGAAGCAACACTGCAGTCATTCGAAATTATGCAGGTGGCATATCACAACCAATTTCACAACAAATGTTCGAAATGTACCCCTCAATTGTCAATGCAGTAATTCATACAGCATGTTAGAGACTGGCGGGCACATTGAAAAACTCCTGGTGTATTTCACACTTGATCGCAGGCAGCTACGACCTTCGCTAACACATCCTCTGCAGATGCCATAGGTGTCTCGTTCACACACACCTTTAGAAATCCCCACAGCCAGAAGTTTAATGGCGTAAGGTCCAGGGAGCGTGGCGATCAAACATGAGGCCCACCTCTTCCTATTCAGCGAGCGGGAAACGATGTGTTGAGGTGGTCACCAACAATCCTGGTAAAATGGGGTGGTGCACTGTTGTGTTGCAGCTCCAGCTGTTCTCCGATAGTGAGCAGAACATCCCCCAGTAACTGTTGGAAATCAGAACTGCAGGAAATCATAATATTGAAATCCTGACACACTGTTCGGCAGCAATAATGGGCCAATAACAATGTCTCACACTATGCTGGCTGAAATGTTGATGCCAGAGCAGTGCTGGTAGCCTCTTTTTATAGTTGCATGTAGGTTGAAGTCGTCCCACATGTTGGCATTTATACTTTTACAAAGACCTTCCTGCGTAAACGTGACTTTTTCTGTAAACTTCAAAATCGCCGGGAAATCAGGATCAATTTCACACTGTTGCATGAACCAACAGCAAAATTCAAGCCGAGGGGCATAATCTACTAGCCCTATTGCCTGTACCCTACGTACATGGTATAGTTGGAACAGCTGTTCATGGAGGACACACCGTACCGTGCCATTCGATGCATCCTTTCCCCACGCGATCGTGTGGGTGCTCGTCGAAGCATTCTCCACTACATTCTCTAAGACCACCACTTCAAATTGCGGAATGAGTGACGTTCTTGGTCGACCAGGTCCACATCGATGCTGAAATGTATCTGTTTCCCATTGTCGCAATGTAAGGTGTGCAATTGTCTGGTGGCTCGGCTTTCGTTGTGCAGGTTATCTTTGTTGTACACATTCGTAGCTGCTCTGCAGTTGCCTCTCACTTTTTGTTGTTTATTTATTAACTTCTTGAAGGCACAGTTAAGGCATAGTCGTCTTATCTTACAACGGACTGATTACACATTCACTTTCACTTGCTACAAATTCAAACATTGAAGTTACATATTAAAACTTATAAGTATGTAACTTTATACTAAACAAACAAAAGATACAATTTAATTACTAGCTCATTCATCAATTACGCACTCATTCAATATTCACAAATGCACACATGAATAACACAACTTCGCGAAATGCCAATTTCATCCCCTCATCTGTTGGGGGGACTAAGGTAGTAGTTATTTACTATATTCTTAAATTTACTGAAACTTTCAATATTTCTTAGTTCAGTCGGCAGGCTGTTCCACGCCTTCGATGTGGCAGTGGTGAAGGAGCTCGAATATAATGTGGTATTTTGTGCGATATTATCAGTCCATTGTCAGCTTTATACTGGGTGGCGATCATTCAGGTTGGAAAACCACTTGTAAAGGTAACGAGGTCTGAAAGAATTTAATGTTTTGGAGAGCAAGAAAAGGGTATGAGTAGTTCTTATATATAACTTAAGCCAAGACAGGTTCCTTAGGTAGGGGCTAATGGTGTCACGTGTTTTTTAATTAAATATGCACCTCATGCCCATGTTTTGAAGTTTCTGCAGCAGTGTTATGTGGTTTTCACTTAGATTGTTATAAACAACATCGAAGTAATCGAATATAGGCATTAGTAGAGTTTGGACTAAACTTGTTTTTATTCGAGCAGGCAGTTGTCTTATTAAGCTACTTAAAGAATACAATGAGTGGTACAATTTTCTATATATGGTAGTAACATGAACAGTCAAAGACAGATTTTTTTTATCATTATGACTCAAACTTTGAACCATATTCAATAGAGATATCTTATTATTATTGAAGAGAATAGCTGAAATGACATGTTGGTTAACAGTGGATTCAAGATCTGGAGAATCAGTCAGGATGCACTGTGTTTTTAGTAAGATTTACACTGAGGCTGTTGCGAACAAACCAACTATGTATTCTTGCAAGTTCATGATTCATATTTTAAAAAACCATTTTTACGTTGGCTTTGTCGAAGTGTGCATATATCTGCAGGTCATCTCTGTGAAGTCAATGTTTGTCTTTCTTCCACGTCGCAACGGTAATTTCTTGCACATAAATAGTTGTACGGCTGAAGGTTGATATTGGCTACTATTTATCGCGAGAAAATATCTCAAAATAGTGGCGGCGGGTGGGAGCATCTTGGTGTGTGTTTGGGGGTGGGGGAACCTTATTAAAAAAACATTTAAACAATAATTTCGTAGTCTATGTGTGCAGAGCCGTGGGTACAGCTAGTAATTTTATAATTCTGTTTTCACATAAATTAATTGTCTGTTCCCAATTTATTTATTAGTGTACAACTGTAAAACTCAATTGTACCCGGGAAAAGCCGGGCCGGTTCGCTAGTGTATATATAATCGAATGTTAACTGTGATCACTTACAAGTAGGGAAAATAATTTATAAAAACTTGAAATCGATTATTTTCGGATCCAGTTTTCGACCGATCGATGCATCGGGACATTCTAGGCTGAATCGATAATTGAAATCGATTACTATTTACAGTTTAAGATTTAGAATTACTCTGTTTTATAATAATTTATTGCCTGTAACTCAATAGGGTATAAATATGAGCCCGTTGAGCATTAGCAGTAATGTGAAGTATTTTATAAACATTTCTTTAATACATCGAATATTATTCGCTTTTGTTGAGTGTGATATTAAATGGCATCGGTGTCAATATCTTCATTTTACCACTCAAGAAGCTGACCTGAACCCAAACTCGCTGGTCTCCGCGACCGTTCGCTGCGCCACAATACAACAACGACCGAGCACTGTGCCGACGACAAGAACATCGCGCGTCCCCGTCAGCTACAGTATCTCGACGATGTTTGGGAAAGCACCTGCTTCACCCAACACCATGCGAGTCAGCTGATGGTCCTACTTTGATCGGTCCACATGGGCAAAACCAGGACAACCTCGTGGGTCGGATCCCAACCGCCCAGCGTGTGTGCTCACACTCAGCGCTGCGCCGTCAGGACATAGCACGCGTGAAAGTGACACCAGACGTCGTAGCGCCCCTGATCGGGACGCATACGAACAACCGACGCCATTGTGCAACACTAGGTGTTTGCAAGTGTTAGTGGTTCCCAAAAGCAGAGCAAATCCTTCCCGGTTTAAAGAAATTGCAAACCACATGTAAACTGTGCTACTAAATGTAAATACAAATTACGTTAAAGCGAAGTGACAACGACTTCCTACTTAGAGCACGGGCTTCACCCGTGGCAACCTAAGTATATACCCCACAGGCATCACGTGAGTAGGGACATCTCAGTTTATGTGTTTTAGTAGGAACAGTGAGTATAAAAGTGTACATGTTTATTTTTTGCATTATTCACAGGTTTACGGACTCGAATAGACTAGTTTACAGCAGTACGTGCCCGTAAACCTAACTGCGCGAAAGCGCGTTTTCATGGATAATTAAGTAGCTTGTTTAGTATAGAGAATATGTAAGTTTTTGCTATGGACAATATTTAGTCTACATTTAGATAAGAGAGCTTTTCCCCCCATGCATTGTAAACAATTAACAGCCTAACCCTATTTTTAATTTCTTTTATGCTCACACATTTCCGATCACCGGCATCTCCAATGCAAGTGGTCGGAAAGACGCCGAGAGCCATTTAGTCTGAAGCGGGCATTTCAACGGAGCAGGCCGCGCGGTTCGCGACTTCTAGGCACTTCATGAGCTTCTTTGTCTTCCACCAAGAACCAAAGATTTTAACTTCTTTTTCGACCAGAGCAGGTATAACTTATCATAACTTCATCGCCCGGGAGGAGCGTCTCTCCCACATTCTGCAGACTTGCATCCCCAAGAGTGTAAGTTCACCTTTCTAATCCGGAGAGCACATGCTCATTTTTCCCGGGTCAGCCCTTCGGCGGGCTTAGTGCGTCGGGTCCGCTTAACGATGCGAGCACCGTCAACTAGTGTGTAGTGTCGAAAGGTCAATAAATAACTGCAATCCCCAAGTCAGCGTTTTGATTTACAAGCCTTGCCTCTTAAATGCATTTTGGGAGCTGGACCCACCAACCATCCATTCTAAGGATTTTTAATTTTTTTTTTAGGTGTAACGTGTACTTTAATGAGTGTATAATTGGCGTGTGGAGTGGCCTTACAACTCCGCATTTACCTTCGTAAATTGCTTAAAACTTTGTATCAGTTGCGCATGAATATTAAACAGTGAAAAATTAATGTACGAACATCACTAAAAAAGGCTTCAAAAGCTCATGTGATCAATCGATTTGCAATCCTATTGTCTCAATCTGATTCCTATATCCGATGGCTAAAACTTCCGTTTCGGCTGTAATGTAAATTCCTATAATATTCACTGAACTCTGGCATTTTTTTATACTAAAGTGTCACATAGATGTTTCTTGCACATAGACAATTATAAGAAAAAAGATGAGTTGTTTATAAGGTAGAAGGGTGGTGGAGCTGTCCATGCTCTGTCATTTCGGTCCCCCGGCGGCTGTATTGTCCACCATGTTTGATGTAGGTGACATTGGCCTTTGGGCTAGACCCTGGTGACCTTTGACCATGAAAACCCAAAAAACAAAAAAAATATAGTATTAAAATGTTGTTATTAAAACAATTATTATTATGGAAGTCTACCCCAGAACCACGTCCAGTAGATGACTGACATCCCTCCAATCAATAACATTGTCTTAACATTCTTCCCCTCACTGCCCCAACCTTGCATGAACCCCACTCCTCTTAACACCTTACCCCAACCCCCCACTCCTCTTCTTCGTCCATAACGTCATTTGCGTATCAAATTTAAGTCCAACCCCCACCAACCCCCTAACCCAATTAGCCAACAAAAATTACAGAAATTGATTAATTCTTAATTAATTTAATTATTTAAAAAAAATCACTTCCTATTTTTTGCAAGTTTACAGTACAGAAGACATTCCAAGATGGTCAAGGTTAAGTTAAATGTTTGAGATCAAACTTCAAACATAGGTCGCAATCCAGCACCCTTGCCCCAAACTCGCCTACTTCCATCTACTAGACTATATGCAAGAACCACCTAAGTGAACTTAAGTAACAAATGCTGGAATAAACCCCGTATAAGTACATGATGCCTGAAATTTATATTGTTGGCTGTTAGACAAATTTTGGACATAGAATAAAGATGATATAGTGAGATAATGCGTCCGAAGTTCGAATACCGACATGAGTTTTGGATCATGTTTAACGAATTGTGTACATTATTTCCTGTCTGTTTACATGCTTATATACATGCCTGATATAAAGATTTATGCAATCTCAAAAGTTGAGGTATGGCGTAGGGGCCTGAGTTCGAGACCCGAAATTATAACAAAAATATTAATTTCCTATCTGACTTGGAAAATTGTGGTAATTTTTCCCAGTGTTCGGGTGAATATTATTGGAATTTATATTAAAGGCGAAAATGAAGTTTCAGCTGTCGGATATAGGAATCGGAGTGAGATAATAGGATTGCAAATCGATTGATGACCCCAGCTTTTGAAGTCTTTTTAGAGCCTTTCGTGCATTAATTTCTTACTGTTTTAATATTCTTGCGCACCTGATATAAGGATTTAAGCCATCTACAAAGGTGAGGTACGGTGTAGGCACCTGAGTTGGAAACCCGAAACTATAAAAAGAATGTTTAATTCAGTTTGTAACTTAGAAACAATTTCAGATACTCTTTTAGGAACTCATGATAAAGGCGAAACGATAGTTTTAGCTAACGGATATGGGGATCAATTGGTTCGCAATTCGATTAACGACCTGGGTTTTTTTTAAACCTTTTTAGCGATGTTGGTAAATTAATTTTTTACTGTTTAATATTAATGTGCAACTGATACAAAGTTTTTTTGCAATTTACACAGGCGATACATGGCTTAGGGCCCTGAGTTCGAAGCCCGAAATCGTAAAAAATATTAATTTTCTCGTGGACTTACAAACAATCTGGCGATTTTTCCGAGTGATGGGAGAATGCTGACGCTGACGCTCGCTGATACCTTTGTTGATGTTCAGGCGTCGAGAAGTTAACATAGATTTGTATGCATTCTCTCGCTTAACAGCGATGGTGAATTGTGAATACGAAGGCCTGCCTTTGAACTCATTGAACATTGAGCCGCGACCTACATCATCGCTGTCTGATTGACGACTGTGTCGACTCTGAGATCGAGTTTTTTACCCTCGGTCAAAATGCTCGTCGACATGAAAGAATCACCAATACGGAGAGTCCTTATCGCATGAGGAAGAATGACGACAATGGCCACACACAGTTTATACAAGGTGAAACATTGAAGAACCACATCAAGAACTGTAACGATTCGTCTACTGGGAGCCAGCAAGGGATGACGTCCATACCACCTGCTACATCGGTGGGTACTGATTCGTCAGGCGATAGTGATGAGACAGTTAATGCTTAAGACGGAATGAGTGCAGTAGAGTCGGTTTGTGTGAAATGTACACGTGCAAGACTTACGCGAGAAGTCTACGAACTTCAAAATAAAGGGTCGTCGGCTCTAAATACTGATGAGCATAACTCCTGCTACAAAGAAAAGCTAATTGAATATAGAATAAAAAAAAACAGGATGTGAAGATGACCATGAAGAGAGCATTGATTAAAACGAACATGAAGAAAGTTATAATGCTGAAGACGATGATGGCGACTTTCTCGATGCACTGACACACCCGTCCAACACAACCAGAGAGATGAATAAGGCAGAAGACGCCGAGAATACTTGCTACCTATTTCCCGAAGACCCCTATGAACTTGTTGATAGACTCAGATATTTGATTGACCTTAAAAAACGCGGGGATATTTCACACATTGTTGAAATATCGTCAACCATTAGCAAACTGACAAAACGTGGATATATGACATAATGTGGAGATCTGCTTTCTTCTGAAATTGTAATTTAAAAAAAATTATTATGATAAAATAATAGTATTTTCTTAATTTTTGTGTGTCGTATCCTTCTATCGTTTACAAATTTAAGGTGGTACTATGCGCACTCGAATATTAATGGTAACATCTGCATATAGAATGATAATCAAGACTTTATTTACAAAAAATGCACGAATAGTTGACTGCATACAAAACATTAAATCTCTCGACATGTACGAATTTTGGGGACAGTTGGTGAATCGTTTTTTTAATATGTATGGATAGAGACAGACGACGAACCCTTGAATTTAATATGGATTGATGTTTAATGGAAAGATTGCGAAATATTTATGGAAATATTCTGAAATATCGATGGAAAGATTGCGAAAGATTAATGGAAAGATTGTGAAATATTGATGGAAACATTGCGAAAGATTGAAAGATTAATGAAAATATTGAAAGATTGATGAAAAGATTGCGAACAATTTATGGAAAGAGTGGAAGATTAATGGACTGATCCAATTATCGATGGAATGATTTGACGATTGACGGATTGAAGCACAAGAAGAGCATATAATTTAAGACTCTTTATCACCCTCGTGCATTCCAAATCTCCAGGGCCTGGCAGTATTGGCATTTAAATTAATGCGAACCAAGCCTATAGGTGTTGGTAGATGCTGATCCATACCATGATTATAACATATTCGAGCATGTGGTCGCTATTAGTATGATGGGATTGGTTTAGTCATATATACCTACAAAAAATCTGGGTAGCATACTTATACCTACAAAACAGTAGAGGCAGTGAAGAATTTCCAGATTCTGGCATCGTGTATTAATCTGTCTTCAAGAGTGAGGACAGAAATAAACGTTGTAATTGAATTAGAGACTTTTGCATGTTTCCGCAATATCCTATGTATAATTTCGATACAATATAAAAAAAAGTATAATTATAAATCATTTTTAAAATCGGATTATAAATACAGATTTACGATATGACATATCCTATGTCTACAAAACAAACATGGCTACCAGTAACAAACATATGCTTGATGAATTAGTGGGCGTAACTTCTGAGCACCTTCGGGTACGTTCGAAGAACCTGAGTCGACGGCTTCCGAGCAACCCCTAAGCTGAGCCGAAGATTGCCGACCTCGTCCGAGTCCAGCCGAAGACCGCCAACCACAACCCACACAGCTCCTATTTAAAATACATTGCGCCAGACTTCACTATACATATATCATACTACTAATGCTATCTTACTAAATGACGAGCAAAATACACTTTGTGCGGACACGTTTTATGGTTATACGAGGGTTATTCGGAAAGTACGGTCCGAATCGCCGTAGCTAATCTAATGTCACGCGAAAATTCTACCGCGCATGCGCACCGACTCCCGGCATGCCTTGCTCGTCAAACGACGCCATTTGCATTGGTATTGTTGCAGTGTGCTGTTTACAGTGTCAGTTCAAAATGTTTTAAACAACTGATCAGTCCGCCGACTGTGAAATATGGACAGTGATTCGGTTTTTGACAGCAAGGAACGTTTCAACAGCGGAAGTTCATCGACACATAAGTCAAGCGTATGGCCCCAATGCGATGAGTGACAGCAAAGTGCGTAAGTGGGTGAGAGCTTTCAAGGACGGATTGGAAAATGTCCATGAAGAACAGCGATCAGGCCGACCATCAGTGATCACAGAAGATTTGGTCAAAGCCGTGGATGAAAAGATTCGTGAATACAGGCGATTCACAATTTCAACTTTAGCATTGGAATTTCCGAATGTGAGTAGAACAACTTTGAACAACATTGATTCTGAAAGTTGTAATTTCACAAATTGTGCGCACGTTGGGTTCCCAGGCTGCTTACTGAGGAACACCAAATGAAAAGAATGGCTTGTGCTCTTGATTTTTTGGACCGATTTCATAAGGGAGGTGATCAATTTTTAGAGAAGATTGTCACAGGAGACGAAACGTGGGTTTATCACATGAACCCAGAGTCTAAACATCAGTCAATGGAATGGCGTCACCCGACATCAGCAATCAAAGTCAAGGCCAAACAGATAATTTCAACATGCAAGGTTATGGCAACCGTGTTTTGAGATAGACATGGAGTCGTGTTAGTCGAGTTTATGCAGCAAGGGACAACAATCAATGGAGTCGCTTACTGCGCTACCCTGACTAAACTTCGATGTGCAATACGAAATAAGCGACGTGGCCTTCTGACGTCTGGAGTTTTGTTGCTGCATGACAATGGCAGACCACATTCTGTCATTCACACCCATAATCTGATCAGATATTTTGGATGGGAACAGATTGACCACCCACCATACAGTCCAGACTTGGCGCCGAGCGATTTTCACTTGTTCCGCTACCTAAAGGCGTTTCTCGGCGGCAAGCGCTTCGACACAGATGACGAGGTGAAAGAAGCAGTTACAGACTGGTTATCCTCACAGGCGGCAGACGTCTATGACTTAGGCATACAAAATCTTGTAGAAAGTTATGACAAATGTTTAAACAAATATGGAAACTATGTAGATAAATGGAGAAATATATAAGGAATTAAATAAAAAAAGTTTTTCGAAAAAATCTGTGATGGTTTATGTTTTATAAGAAATCGGACCTTACTTTCCGAATAACCCTCGTAATACCGTCGTGCCCTTAAAAAATACACTGGTATTGGTTTTCCAGCAAATAATTTAGAAATATTCACGTCAAAGGTAAGTTTTCTGCGAAAACATTTTTCTTTAAGTCGAATATGAAGATGCAGGTAAATAATTGGTTTTTCAGTGACTTAAAAGATAGTTGCAGAAACCCTATCCTTTACATAATGCTTTTCAAATCGAAGTGAAATCTAAACGTTCATACAACACGATATTTAATGCAGTATCAGCATGGCAGGCATTATTTCCATTACATAGCTTTGTGACAGCCGCATGTTTTGCAGTAGCTGGAGATTTTTCTTCAATTGCATTTTGTCAAGACGCTGAGTGCTTCGTCTAAAATAATTTGTAATTCCTTTTTGAATAAACTAACTTTTCAGCTCTAAATCTTCCAGGGCGTAAAGCGCTCTTAGAAATTACTTAGACCATTCGTCGTATATAAGTGCGCAACTTGCTTACTACTTTTTGTGGCGAGTAAGAAGGTTGTTCAGATAAATCATACTTTTCAACAGGAATATTATTTCAATGCAAAGTTGTTTAAAACAATTCAGTATATGATATTTTTACATGCACGCCGGAACAGCAGAGTAGGATCGGAAAGTGTTTTTATTTTACAACAGAGAAAACTTTATGAGAAGGAAAAACAATTTTGGGATGAAAACCGAGGAAGAAATTGCAAAATTTGAGAAAAAAAACTCTTTACTTATCAAAATGCACAACACATTTGAAATCGGAAAAACTTTTACGCTGTAATATTGCTCGGTATTTATCGGGGAGTATCACAGTTATGGAAGGATAATTAAACAATTTGCTGCGAGCAATTAGTTCTGCTATCTCGTTTGGAACGATGGTGATACTGCGAGGTCTGTTTATTTACTTTTTTCGAACAGCATCTTCACAAAGCGGCATAAGTAATTGAAAAGGAGCTAGTGCCCTGGCCCTATATCGCTCTCGAGGAAAGCTGCCGTCTGATTTTTTTTTTCCTTCCCCGCTACCGACCCGCGCCATTCAACGACAGAAGCTTCTCCCTTCCAATCATTCTTCAATAGGTAGGGCAATCTCATCTTCCCAACAGCCTCCTATCCTCTCTTCCACTTGTCCCTCGCTTGCAGCACTCCATTTCAGATCTCGGGTTTACACAATCGAATTACAGTCCGTCCGAACTTCTCATTTTAAACTGAATTCTCTGTAAACTCTGAGACCTTTTGAGCCAACACTCGAGACGCATTGCTTTGACTTCCAGGTACATACACCAAGGGTGGATCCAGGGGGAAGGATGGGGTCACAGGATACGTAACCACCACCCCCAAAACCCTCACATTGACATGAAAATGTCCTGCAGATGTTTCAAAACACAAAAGAAATAATATCACCATAGTTTAAAATACCGGGTTTTCTTGATAAATTTAATATTGTTTCTTAAAATATGATGAGACAGTGCCTCCCTTCCATGTCACTAGGGTCAAGGTCACCCACATCCAACACGGCGGACGGGGTCAGTATTGTAAAAAAAATATGGCCGCTGTCCCATCTGATTTGATGGGCATGACTTGGAGTCTTTAGTCCTCCTTGATGATTTGAGGTCTAGATGGTTCACACATAGAGCTACATCGCATCCGCTTCGCCGCCCTAGGGACTTTTTTGACTCGCACATCGACGATCCTCAATGCTTTGCTCATTTGAGGACTCGAGCGGAAAATAACCAAAGTAAATATTTTCCCATCAAAACATTTTCCTTTGGGAAATTTTTGGAGGAAAACGAATATTTTGGGGTAAAATCACTAATTTCTGAAGTGATTTTGGGGCAAAACGAGACATTTTTTTGGTGGCATGGCCGCCCCAGACTGTCGAGCGCGACCCACCGGCTATGACGTCATCCAATATGGCGGGCGGCACTAGGCTCCGATGCCTGGTGCCTGTCCCAAAACCTACCAAACATATCTGCTGATATTTTAAAAATCTTCGTGTTAACGAGTTGAACACTTTTCTTATACTTTAGAAAAGGGAAAAGTACTTAAATACCAACTAAAATAAATGATTAGAAATATGAAACTCTTTGCATGGTTCTAAAATCACTTTAATCATTTTCAATACCAAATATATTAGTGAAATATGGCCCGTATGTATCGGGCATTTAATTTCACTGAAGAGCCAAAAAAACTTGTATACCTATCTAATATCGTGTAGGGCCCCCGTGAGCACGCATAAGTGCCGCAAGACGACGTTGCATGGACTCGACTAATGTCTGAAAGTATGCAGGAGGCATTTCACACCATGAATCCTGCAGGGCAGTCCACAAATCCATAGGAGTGCGAGGCGGTGGACATCTCTTCTGAACAGCATGTTGCAAGGCATCCCAGATATGCTCAATAATTTTCATGTCTCGTGATTTAGGTGGCCAATGGAAGTGTCTAAAGTCAGAAGAGTGTTCCTGGAGCCACTCGGTAGCAACTCTCGACGTGTGGGGTGTCACATCGTCCTCCTGGAATTGTCAACGTCCGTCGGAATGCACAATGGACATGAATGAGTGCAGGTGATCGCACAGGATGCTTACGTATCTGTCACCTGTCAGAATCGTATCTAGACGTATCAAGGGCCCCATTTCACGCCAACTACACACGCCGCATACCATGATAGAGTCTCCACCAGCTTGAACAGTCCCCTGCTGACAGTATGGTCCATGGATTCATGAGGATGTCTCCATACCCGTACACGTCCATCCGCTCGATACAATTGGAAACGATACTCGTCAGACCAGGCAACGTGTTTCCAGTCATCAACAGTCCAATGGCGGTGTTGGCGGGCCCAGGCGAGGCGTAAAGCTTTGTGTCGTGCAGTCAACAACGGTACACGAGTGGGCCTTCGGCTCCGAAAGCCCATATCAATGATAGTCCGTTGAATCATTCGCACGCTGGCACTTGTTGATGCCCCAGCATTTAAAACTGCACCAATTTGAGAAATGGTTGAATATCTGTCACTTTGAATGATTCCCGTCAGTCGTCGTTTGTCCCGTTCGTTCACGATCTTTTTCCGGCCTCAACGATGTCGAAGATTTGATGTTTTACAGGATTCCCGATATTCACGGTACACTCGTGAAATGGTCGTACGCGAACATCCAAATTTTATCGCTACCTCGGAGATGCTATGTCCCATCTCTCGTGCGCCGACTATAACACCACGTTCAAACTCACTTAAATCTTGATAACCTGCCACTGTAGCAGCAGTAACTGATCTAGCAACTTTGCCAGACGCTTGTTGTCTTATATAGGCGCTGCCGACCGCATCGCGTTACTCTGATTGGTTACATACCTCTGTTATTTGCATACGCATGCCTATGCCAGTTTTTTTGGCTCTCCAGTGTACGTTTCTCTGATAGGAAAGAGAGTGGAGAGTGTACCGTAACGCAGCGGGAGTTCGTTTTCATTCCATTCCGCAATACTGTGGACGAATGGTGACAAGAATGTTTGAAGTATGGGCGGCATTGCATAAAAGCGCTGTTTTATTGACACACACAAAACTCGCTGTTCACTGAAAAAAAAAAAAGGCATGAATCCCGGGTATGGGTACCACAACAGCCACGCGTGATATCGAAACCACGTTTCGCGGTGTAACCACATCAGTTAACCACATTCCCAGCGCGAAACAACGCGACAAGCAAAACATGAACCACGGCGATGTCATTGCTCTTTCACTTCCCCAACCCCAGTCGAAACAGACTAACCAACTACAAAACGGAAATATGGAAACGGAAATAGAAGTCTTATGAATTAACCAAATTACATAATTACGTGTCTAAAAAGTACTTATAAATTTTTTTCCAGATGTAGTTTGAAATCACTGATTACCTGAGGTATCAAAACTGCATATCGTTAATTTTCTCCTATTTCTACGCAATGCCTTTTGACTCTATATTTTCGTTCATGGCATGGATGTATTGCTATATCCGTGAATTACGAAGGGTAGTTTCCATTTTTAATTCTGCGCATGGCAATAAATTCACTGAAAAACATTTTTACTTTTCTACATGCACACATCAATAATTTTATCACTGACACGAATTTATGGGAGCAGCCAGATTCTTAATAGAACAGAATAATATTTCTAATTAATTAGGACTAAATTTAATTTACAAATACTAACAATATTAAGTAACAAAATTCCTCTTTCACTGTTATGAGTATTGCGTTACATTAGTGAATGCAGATACAGCGAAAGTATCTACAATAACATAATTAGTTAATATTTTTATCGTAATATTCAGTCTGTGTTCCAATTGACACCTTTTGTTAACTAAATGGGTCACGTGACTAATTTTTGTCTGAAAAAATCTGTGATATATTTTTGTGATCTGCGTTTAGAGTTTTGTCAACTTCATGGCTTACAAATTACCAGATACAAATTATCAAATTCGGTGCCATGTTAGTTTTACCGGCTTAATATGTAAAATACGCATACAATGGAAGATATTGCAGTAAACTAACTCATTTAAAGCTCGAAATAGCTATTTATTAAAAAAAACTGTCGATATATCCACTATATATATATATATANATATATATATCGACAGAGTTATATATATATATATATTTCAAATGCAATTATTTTTAGTAACATATAAACGTCATTATTTTATTCGGTTGATGTTAAAACGTTAAACAGTGTTTTCAACATGAGTTTATAAAGGTTTGCAGTTTATTTGATCAAATCCAAGGTGTTGTGGTTTCTAAATAACTATTTCACATTTCTCTGGTATCACCAAAGTCGTATAGTACATGTTGAACAGTTGACTGTCGTAGTATTCTAGTTAAAACTTAGCAACATAAAAAAAAACTAATAGGAACACTGCCTCAGTAAGATGAATTATGTTACACTCGCCAGCGAAAATACGCCGGGAAATCTGATATCATGCACTAGTAGACTAAAAAGAACGGGTTCGTTTGAAAAAAAAAAAAACCCTGTTTGCGTACGGCAAAAAAAATCCCTCCAAAAAAATGTTACCGATATTAAATTTCCCCACCAAACAAAATTTATTCAGTAACCGGGG
>NQII01000200.1:656715-700260 GCA_002778355.1 Clitarchus hookeri | reverse complement strand
GGGGGGGGGAATTAGCAAATAGGCACATTGATAGGTTACATGCAATAGATTTAAGTTTCGTGTACGTCATACGAAGAAAAAAAAACCACACACACACACACAATATAAGAAAATGGGGACGTTATATCCCTCGGGCGTGTTCTGCAGTCCTCGGCAGCGGGTGTCGAGCCATAGGCGAGAGTGCCCAAATGTTTTTCAACAGCGCAGTTTTAACTTCATTTAGTAGTGTAGTTAGTATACGACATTGCGTATGCATTGATTTCTTGTGTCGTTTGACGTGGATGCAATACCGTATCTAAGGNNGCAATACCGTATCTAAGGTCCCCCCCGCCCCTCCCCCACACCTGAAATTCTCTCAATTTTGCAATACTTAATGGTTTTTTATTTTTTTGGCATTTCATGTTATGATTGTTAACGTTTTTATATTACATTTCCAAATGAACATTATTTTTAATTGCATCTAGTTATGCGCTGTCAAAAGATGAGGAAACGCTGAAATAAATATTACGATACATAACATTTTATTATTTTCATACGCTCTTTCCTTTTCAAACGTAAAAACTTTGGATTTGGGGGTAAACAAAGGACTGCCTTCAAAGAAACAAATTTTAATTGTGCTATTTGAACCACCATACAAAAAGAGTGTTTCATATTTCTCCTATACAGATTTCACTTATTACTAAAATAATATGTTTTAGAATTGCTTATCGCGCACAGAACACACGGGCGCAAAACGGACGTTGTTAAAACGAACAACAGCAAAGAGAGAGAATGGTAATAATACATGCGTCCCGTTACACACAAAGGAGATCAAAGGGATGAAAGGTAAATCGCGTCTCTGCGTGCGTCACTGTAAACTTACGAGCGTAACGTACAGGAAATGAATATACCAAACCGTTTAAATGTTACCTACAGAATAAAATGCACAAAGTCGCTAAAACTATCGCAGTAAACTTCAGGGAATAACTAACTCTGCAGGGCGCCTAACTATTTCAGTACAATTAGCATTTTATAAATTTTTCTACCTTTCAGATTATCTCATCTACAGGCGGTATTGGTAGGTCTAAAGAAAACAAAATCTTCTGCGTGAACTTAATTTTATGGAAATAGTATAAGCATTCATAGCATTGTGTTCCCCAGCGTCAAAACTATTTAGTTACTCCTGTGATAAAAAATAATACAAAAATTGAATAAAGAATAACTTAAAATCAGTAGTATTTGAAATTTGAATCCAAATTTACTTGAACATAATATAAAATTATGAATGCGGCTTTCTTCTTTTAACGAGATATTTCAGTGCGCCAACCTAATTGAAGAAATGAGTTTCTCAAGTAAAATTTTTTACGAACGCACGTAACCGGTTACAAAACTTAATAAATAACGTTTTTTGTATATAAGTGTTTTGGACGGTGCGCACCATAGAAAGTACCGGGCGAAAAATATATCACATGAGTTGTGATAAAACATACATATGTTTATTGAAAATGGACGGGGAAAAAAACCACCATGTCACTAGGGCCTACGCACCGTAATTTGCGGTGATTAATTTAACTGCAACAATGAAGTATATTTCCTTCAGTGCTACCTAAAAATTAAAAAATATCAATAGGCAACGTTTAATTTACAAATAGCATACCAAAAAAATTGTTAAAACAATATTTTATCTCTGAACTATTTCTTACTACCCGTTGCCAAAACATCGCTGCTCTCACTTTTTTTTAATTCTTATTGAATAATAAATAAATAAAGGTTAGAAGTTGTACAAGATCCTAAGGTAAAGTTTTATTTATTAAAAACTATAATAATTTTAAAGTTAATCGCTGTTATATACTTGTAGTATACAAGTTATTTAAAAAAACAGGTTGGCATTTTACTCCTAATGTGTTTTTTCAAGGTTCGTTTCAAAACATACGAAGAAACCATGAATGGACTATACTTAGTAATAGTGATTTTACACCATTAAATGTAAAGTTAGTTGTACAACGTATATGTTAATTTACTAATTTGTAGGATAAATTTACTTGGACATAGAGTAAAAAAACCATTGACACATGTACTCGTAGGTGTGAAATTACACCGGTATCAGCGGAGACACTGCTGCCACATACATTTAGTGTAAAATAACACAATTTTTTTACAGTGTAGTTTATTACATATTTTAAACGACATACATATTCTTTGGCATTTAAAAATCACAATTAAATAGTTAAAAACTTCTTGTTTCCCTGTTCGCGAAATTTCAAATGAACATCGCGCTTATGGAGAACACTAAAAGTGGAAAATTCAGATTCAGAGGAAAATACAAATAAGCTCTACATTACTGTGCCCGTTAAATATCCAGACACAACGCTCATGGTGCACAAGGCTAACGACATAAAAAGTTATCGCTGCTTTTCAAGGATCCATTTATTTCTCTGGCTTCCCAAGTTGGACATCTGTCTTAAGATTTCGCAACGTCATTTATTATTTTTTGAAATCTTCTCGAAAAATGACGTGGCATTCAGCTCTTTCTTCATATCAAAATTATACTTTTCGTCTAGGATAGTGTAACGCTGAGTACCTCGTGAATTTTTCATTTCAGCCACCTGCATTCTGGTTTTGCCTCTTTCTAAAGTCACTCTTGCCAACATCAGGCCATTATGTTAATGTGCGCTCTCTCAACGAAACGGTCGTTTCGTTTCCCCAGCCGCGGCTCAGATCCGCGCTCTGCTGACCGCCGAGATATAAAGAGTTCCTTTATTTCTTCTTTCTCCGTCTGCGAACCACGAAATAAACACGCAAGTGAGGCGATGTGTGAGGCGTGGACTGTTTTAAATTTAAGTTCAGGCACTTTTTTTTTTTTTTTTTTTTTTCGGGCCATGGGAACAGTGAATAAACGTTCACATGATTCTCGAAAGGCTGGCGACGTCTTGCATTACACGAGAGTTTTCAAACTGTATACATTTTAGTGAAATGCTGTGCATTTTGTTTTGGAGCGAAGTGGAGAGGTTTGGGCGGTTCTTAACATCGAGGTCTTAAGAGGCGATGAGGGTGAAGCGAGATGAGTACCAAAGCAGTGCCGGAATGAAAGGGCGGTGGAAACGGGAGACCCCCGAGAAAAAAAACTCGCCGAACAGCGGCATCGTCCAGCATGATTCCGACGTGCGAAAATCCTGGAGCAAAGCCCGCCGGGAATCAAGCCAGGTTCGCCTAGGTGGAAGACGAGCGCTCTAGCCGCTACGTCACTGCGACCCCATTTTGTTTTGGCCACTCGAACTTATTTTGTATAGTCTATTCGCGGTTTCTTTACACGTTTTGAATCAAACCTTTGAAAAATAACCCCATGTATGACGCGTTTGTTTCATTTATAATTGTTATGCATAAAAACAGAAAGATGTGGTGTGTTGGTAATGCATAGCAAGACATAATTCTTATGCAAAATGTTGTTTCACTGAGTGCGAACAAATGTGGTGCGTTGTCCCTTTGGCGTAATACTCTAGACTCGGTAAAGTTTTGATTGCATGAAGTGGACGAATATCGTGGAAGTAGAACTCAAGCGAGGCTTCGGAAAAGTGTGAAGTGACCGCGAATGGACTATACTCACGGACGTGAAAATGAAATGACACGCGTCCAGGTTATTTACAAGTCGGTGTAACTTGAGCGTGCTGCACCCTCGATGGCGATTGGTTGGCAAATCGGCAAGCAAAAGAACGCCGCGCACCCCCTGTCGTGCGTCTCTTCGAGACACGCGCGCAAACTACGAAGCGCCGTCCAGGCGGCAACACGATGCTCCTACGGCACTGGGTTGTGTCGCAAGTCTGGATACACGTCGTCCCTCGATATACGAGGCCTGTTCAAATGAAACCCGTTCGAGGTGTGTAGTCGTTGGACGGGGAAGGAAGGAAAGGCAAAACAAAACCAGGCAGAAAGAGTGATACTTCGTTAAGCAGACTGCATACTGTGTTTCTTAGGATGAGTCGTCCATCACGCTCAGGTAAGCATTGCATCGTCTGAGATGGCGGTGAATTCCATCCGCGGAGAAACATTTCCGGTGCTGTTTGAACCAGTTCTCAACTGCATCCTTTACGTCTTGTTCGGTATCGAATCTTCATCCCTTTAAGAATTTCTTTAATGGTCCGACATCGTCCGACGCGATTCCCACGTGCGAAAATCCCGGGAGCGACCCCGCCGGGAATCGAACCCCGGTTCGCCTTGGGAGGCGAGTCGTCTGACCACTACGCCACCGCGGCCCCCGCAGGATGTTTAAGGACATTTGATGATTTGTTACGGGGTAGTATCACAGCAACCATAACGACATGCGGCCATGTATTGCCGTAGAGAAGTGAAACTCCTGATGGGTCGCTTGTTTATGATTGACTTTATACAGATCATCGAGCACTTGGGTGTTGCGATGGGTATTGATCGTGGCGTTGGGGTCCTTCAACTCCAATAAGATGGGCCCCCCCCCCCCAATGACGAAGAATGCAGTCAGCATGATTTCTCCAGCTGTCTGCTGCGATTTGAGTTTCTTTGGCTTGAGCTAGCTGACATGCTGCTTCTGAATGCTGAAGGATTGCCTTCCGGTTCAAAGTGGCGACACCACGTCTCGTCTCTTGCCACTATGCGCCACACGAAATTCTTACACTCAGAGTTGTTGCTAACAAAAGCTGTTCTTGTTATGTCAGTCTGCATGTGGGGTATCCACAGGCAAAACACGTTTCGGCACTCCAGTTTATGGTAACAATCTTGCGTACAGTACAAGCCAAAACGTCGTATTCACGCGCTGAAGCACTAATGTTTAGGGCTGTTCAATATTTTGACATATCGATAATTATCGATATGAAAAATAACTTATCGATATATGTAACTTTTAACAATATAGATATATCGATGTTTTGATATCATCAAAGGTTTCGGCATTATTGAAGTTTTCGCTATTATAGACATTTTCGATATTATCAAAGTTTTCAGTATTATCTACATTCCGATATTATAGAAATTTACTATAGTATCGATACTATCGGAATTTCCCATATTATTGTCATTCTTGATATTATCGACGTCAACCATTTTATCGACATCATATTATCGGCGTGGACAATATTATCGGAATACCTGGAACACCTGGAAAATGTGTTGCTTCATGCAATTGAAGTCGGTATACATTTTAAACCTAAACAAACTTAAAAAAACTTTTAACGAGTGTGTTTTGTTATATTTGCGATCTGTGTTGCAATTATGTAATATTTAATAAATGTGTGTGTGTTATTTAGTATTTACGCGTTTCGCAATTTACGAGCTACACATCGGCACGTATGTCACTCGTTTTGAAACAATATCGCCATGAAAATATTTTATGCTGAACGTGAAACATTGCCCGAGAGTTAGAAATACATTAAAACAATGTTATAACGTCCGTCCGAACGATTTAATCTGTATGAGCCAATACATCAAACAGTAAGTACTAGCTTCCGCACGACTGACTTTCTAGGTAAATTAGATTCTGCATTATACGTGCAGATGCAGTTTCATGAAATATATTGCCACAGGCTAGGTATTGTGTCATTAGTATTCTGGCGAAGTTTCGTTCATATCAGTGCAGAGGAAAGACGGACTGCCAGTAATTATGAGAAGACTGTGAAAATAAAGAAAGGATTATCAGCAATCCTAAAGCTTTCGACAACTGAAAAATGTGAAAAGTAGGCTGTTGAGATGGTAGAAGAAGAAATAGAGAAGTTTTCTGTAAATCGTTACATGGAATCGCAATTTTTTTGGGGGAGTGGTGTAACGTATGCAGGCAAATTCCACAGACTAACATGTTGGCAGGAAGAAGAAGCCTTCCTTTTCATCGGAAAGTAGGTTGAGAATATGAGATACGTATTTTATAGAATTAGCGATTCATTTGTTTTCAGCCAAGAATAAGAACATGGGTTAATTAAAAATATTGTTTAATATTTGTTGAAAATAATTACAGTAATTTTAATTCCTTTTTTTTTAAATTACCAAGATTTGCTGTGAAACTAAATATATGATAATTACTCTTCACTGCATAATGCTATGTGATAAAATCAACTCTTGCTATTTTCAGTAAATGTACATTAGCAACAGTCTTCTCACACGCAAATACGTATACATACACACATTTTGCAATGCAATGTTACGTGTTTTAATATGTACATACGCAGATACTATATTTATTTCTTATTCACTTATTTGATATGGTTTTTTGACTAAGTAAAACGTCCACTGTGCAGTGCAGTTGTGTCTCGTGGATTTTTGCAGGCGGAGTGGGCGCTGCTTGAATTGTACACCGTGTGCTCCGAGCACGTAGTTGCGTGCGACACGTTCAATTGTTGATACATGAGGCAGTAAAACGCGTTTCAGCCACTTATGTCAGTGGTTGTTGGAATTATGTGCTCCCGATGTCCTGGTAGCTTACAATTGTTGCTAGTATTGATACATAATCACATAAATGTTTTCAGTAATATCAAAAGTAAAAAAATGCCAATACTTTCAACAATACTGGAATTTAAATGATACAGATACTGTTACTGACGATAACGATATTAACGATAAAACAAATTATTGCGATATTATAGACGATTTCGTTATCATCAATTATTAAGGTATTATCAATTATTTCGGTATTATCAACTATTTCGGCATTATCTAATACTTTCGGTATTATTAATAATTTCGGTACTATCAAACATTTTTTTTTATTATGGATAATTTTTGGTATTATCTGCAATGTTTTGTATTATGTATCGATCATTTAGATATTATCGAGATAACGAAAATACCGAGTAACTGTTTGAAAAAATATGGATATTAAATTTTTATGATATCGAACAGCCCTACTAATGCTTTATCGACGTTTTTTTTATTGCGCTGTCAATGTTCGCAGTAAATCTATCCATCACGACTTTCTGCGCCTGGCTGGAACGTGGACAAATACGTCGTCTCCTCACGACTTTTCACCAGTAAGTGTCACCTGCGACACGCAATTTCATCCGTACACAGCGAACATTCTCCGATGACTACCCACCGAGAGAAAGGGCTGCTTCAACCAACAAAATACTTGTTTGTATATGGCCAAAGATGTATTTACTAGTCCTGCATACATATTTTTGAATACGCAGTTTATTATAGCCACAAGTAATAACTTCCTGGAAGTGAAGTAACGTAATAAAGAAAGATCGAACATTACTTGCCGCACAACACTGCCTAAAACGTAAATACAATAATTTGAAATCACAGACGACATTAAACTAAAATGTTATATTTTTTACGCGGTTGAGAAACTCCGCTGTGTAGTATTACGATCGTTAAGGTCGCAAGAAGCAAAGAAAACCAAATATAGATGAATGTTAATGAATAACCCTTTCTAAGAGACTATTCCTTATTTGTAAACATCTTCTTTTTCTTAAAAAAAAAATTAATGGCAATGATAGAATTCTGTCGACACTTTGATCGAATACTAGAAAGATGTTTTCCAAAACATAATCCAAATATTTTGTAAGTGTTATACACATAAGAAAGCTATCATAGAGAAAATCCAGACGTATATGTTTGTCGGGAAATATTGGATTTATTTTCCGTAGAACAGTGGCACAGAACATTACCCAAGTCACGCAGAACATCGCATAAACTTGTAAGTTTAAGGTAGTTTTTTTTGTACTTGTTAAGAACGTCGTTTTCAGTTATGGCCACTGGTTTCCTTCCGACTGCGATGGACGTCAGTGGCGCCTTATCCATTCTCACCATCAAGTGTGTCTGGCCATGCTAGAGCGCGTTTTACTTGCGTTCTGGAAGTTACGAGTTCGACCTTGCCCGACTCCAAAGGGGGCGGCATTCCCGAGTGGAATTTCGTTCACATCCCAGACAAATGTTGGCGCCATTTCTTTAGGGAGATTTACTTACATTTTCCTGCAAAAATTAATAACCAAACTCATTATTTAAAAACCGGGTCTGTTAAGGCATTCGGAACATCTTAGCAGTTATGTTGAAATGCTTCTTAGTTCTCTTCCGTTACTCTTTTTCAATTCTCTCATTTAATAAATTTTGTCTTGAGAAAATATGGAGCCGAGACTCGAGTATCCGTACGAGTTATGGAGTCTAGCCTAAAAACTACTAAATTCGCGGAATTTTCCTGGCCCTCTTTGTTACTACTATGAAAATTCCTAACAACGGGAACAAAAGACTATGTTTATCGTAGTACACCTCAAAAAATAATATTTAGTTAGAAATAGCATTACAATCAGTATGATGCTCTGTCTGGTGTCGGAGTCAATTAAAATGTGTCTGTGTTTCATGTTAACTGTCAGCAGCTCTTTATGAGAGCAAGGAATTCAGTCTCAACAACGAATGGTACCATGAAGTGAAAAAATACTTTGTGGTGGCCACAAAATACTGTATTTTGTTGGTATTCATCCTGGCAAACTTTCTTTGTGGTTAACACCAAAATTTTTTGTAGCCGCCACAAAATACGTTTACAGTGGGCACAAAAATATGTTTTATTTTTATTTACTTAATATTTATTAAATTAATTTTTATTATATATTTATTACAATATTTTTATTTTATATTTTTTAAATTATATTTATTAATGTTTTATTTATTACATATTAATTTCATTTTTATTTAGTTAATTAATTTAATAATTAATTTAATATTTATTTTTAAGATCATTTATACTGTATATATTTTATTTTTTCAGTGTGGGGGACTTTCCTCATTGGATGCTCTTTTCTGCTGTGTACAGTCCGGACCATCAAAGCCCCTTTCCAGAGCAACTTCCCAAATGCAGGAGACTCACTGAAAGAGTCGAATTATTCTGCCTCAGAATGTTGTTGACCATGATGTAATATTGATAGTTAACGATATATGGCTATGAATTTCGACTCTAATCGACAGCGCAGACGTTGTAAAGACTGAACGAGTGCCTCAGACAATCAGGATCCGGGAAGACAAGCGGCTATAACCTTTAGTAAGGAACTACCCCAGCATTCGCCTGGAGCAATTAAAAAATAAATAAATAAAAATCAAAATGGCCGGACCGAGAATAGAACTTGCTGCCCCGTAGTGAAAGGGGTTTGCGTGCGAGAGGCAAAAATCGATGAAGTACTACGGTCGACGCTGGCCGGCGCATGCAAATGGACACCGCCAATCCGCGCAAAGTTATGAACTCACGTACAGCGTTCCCGTAGTCGTTCCGCTGTAACTATAGGAATCAATCAATTTAATGGACGCGACACTGTAACAAAGTCCAGTGCACTCCTATATATCGTGGTTTCACATGAATACGATTTAGTATATTTTGAGAAATAGCGGTCTTGGAAAGCCAATTTTTTTTTTTTAGCCACATTGGAGGGCATTAAAGTGTTTTATTTTCGTTGATAAGCATTTTGGGCGCACGTTTACTCGTTTCTTTAAACAAATAAAGAGATTTAAAACGCACTGCGACGCAGTTCAAGCGCCAAATAGGCGGTCGCCTTAATGACATTATTTATGTTGCTGTGCGCTCTATTGTCAAAACACAACCTACAACATACCATCACTCGCGCTTGCTCTGGAGATAGTTGTTTCCGCGCGTATTAGACTGTAGATGCTACAAATAACAGAGACTCTTTGCATCCTCTGATTGGTTCCATTCCTCTGTTATTTGCATACGCACGCCTATACCAGTTTTTTTTTTTTGGCTCTCCAGTGTATAAGCAAGATCATTTTTAAGAAACGAAGATTTTCTTATGAAAAATTCCCTGGTGTTTTTGTTTATACACGCTGACACATACTATGTCCCTAAAAATAGAATTGGCAACTATACATTTATTCACACTATGTTGATCTGTTCGAAACACCGTTTCATTATATTATTTGTTATTGCCCACTGTATTGCTCCGTCTCCAGCCGGAGATCCCTGAGCATGGTTGCTTTAGCAGCCATGCGGGTGGTAAAGTGGGAGGGCGACACCGAAAATTATACCAGTTCCAGACCGAAGGATGGATTAGCAGTTCCAAACCGAAGGATGGATGACCAGCACAAGAAAAAGAAATGTCTCTAATGATAAAAATTACATGTAAATCAAAACTGAATAATATAAAATGTTATAAAAATGTGTTTATTTTTAAGGCACGCCTTTTTATAATATTTTAAAAAGAAAAAAAACTTTCAAAAATACTTAAAAAGAAAAATATACTTTAAAAAATATTTAAAAAGAAAATGTATACTTAAAAAAGAATTATGACTACATGAAAAAATTCTTATTTGATGTTTATGACTATATGAAAAAAATTTCTTATTGCTGGTCTATATGATTCTCAGGTAGTCAAAAAAATTTAAATAAAAAAACTTATAACTACGCATTAGAATAATCACGACTCAAATATTTATCTGTCTCCCGCACACACAAGCTATTACTTCTTTTAAACCCTTGTCCCAGTACATGTCCCGATAGCCGAGGGGTCTAAGGCATCTGCATGCCAACCCAAGGTACGGCAATTCGACCGTGCCCTCCTCCAGAAGATATTTTGAGCTCTGCGAAAATTAATTAAAATAAGCATAGCCCATAGTGGCTAACTGTAAAACCAACATGGCGGACGAGCGAGAGCGACACCAGCGCCCCTAGCAGGCGAAAGTTGAACGAAGGACAAGTTGAAACAATATGGCAGGTTAAAACAAAATGGCGGCCATAATTAAGATGGTGGTGGATCCGCAAATCCCGAACCCTTGCCCTGGAACATACATTCCCTATCTGCCATCTCGACGGGCTCCCGTTTCCACCAAAGTTTTATTCTGTGGCCCTTCCATCACCACACTTAACACAATCGGCGCCATACTAATCGCCGCGCTGTCCAAATTTCTCAGATCGACTCTACCTATTGGCTTTTCTCGGTAAAGTAAGCACATTTAAAATAAATATTTGAAAAAAATTATTACTGTCCAACTGATCATGTGCTTCTGTACACACTGGAATGCAGACTCACAATATAGTAGGCAGGAATCAACCAAATATGTCATACATAGGGTGATTTTTCAAAGGTTTGACTAAAAAAAAAAAAGGGGGGGGGCCGAATAGACTATACATGTCTTGACGTTGTACCGGGAGTGGAATGTTTAAATTTATGGTAAATAATGTTTATTCATCCTTTACACACATTATAATACAAAATGGCATACTGTATAAGTAACACATTTAGGTTCCCATCGATTTCACTTTTACACTCGACCGGCACACGAATAAAGAACTAGGCTCATGACACTGTACGTTTTACACACGGGGGTAGGATAAAAAATTGAAAAAAAGTTTGTATTGAGCAGCGAAGCCTATATACGAGTCGCGAAGCGAAATACGTCTTCGCCGTCCGCGAGTCCCGACGCTGCGCCAGAAGCTCGCGCGACAAGGAGCACCAACTGGATGCTGCTATCCTCCGTCCACGACAAAGGCAGGGTTTACAACAACCCGTCGCGTCCGCCCAGAGGTGTCTAGTAATCATATCCGCCCATCCGTCAATACCTTGGCAAGCTTCAACTTTTGACGGACGGATGAAATTACAGCCTTCTAAACTATCCTTTTATGGATACCTATTCATTCCACGTTCATTAGAAGGCTTTGTAGAGTGTGCAGTGTTTTGTTTCGCTGGCTTTTTTGCATTTCATAATTTTTTATGTAGCTGTAAATTGCAAAGACGTTACATTTTTGCTGAAGAAATGTTGTTAATCACTTCGGGAACACGAGTTCCTTCTATGCAATAGCGAAGGTAAAAAAATTATTCTTTCGTTATTAAATTTTTTTTAAACTACCCCTAATTTTTGTTAATTACGCATAGGCCTACTTGCGTTTTTGTGTATTTGTACACACACGATACCGCCGATAATTTTCATTTCTAATGGATATATTTTCCTACTCTTTAAACAGTTTTGTTTGTATTAGTTTCCAGCAATGAACTTACGACGGATGTACGAAGTTTGGTTGTAAATCGCTCGGCTCGGAGGACGAATATATGATGGACGGGTGGATGACGGACGGGTGCGACGGGCTATTGTAAATCCTGCCTTACCAGGCGTAAGGGCTCTTGTCGACGACAAGAATTTCCGCCGGCCAGGCAGATAAGCCATGAGGCATTGTCCACGGGGACTGCAGGCGTCCGGAATGCAGTCAGTCGAGTCTCGGGATCCATGCCCTATGCTTGTCGACTGACGGCGAGTTTGCCAGCTCGTGGACAAACAGACACGCCACCACATGCCTGAACGTGCACGCGGCACGCCGTCCGGCAGCCGGCTCTACAGTGGGAATCCGATACCGCATCCGGCGACCTGAACGGCAGATAACTCCGCGATGGCTCGTGGACAAGCTCTCGCACGAAATAATGCGTCACTGCCGAACCGGCAATTCCCCTGAAACGGCGGGCGGTGGGAGTTCTTGTCGTGGACAAGAGCCCTAAAGATGGACTCGCAATAGTCCGTCGCATACGTCAGACGTCCGTCCGTCAGTTGAATGCGATTCAGAACAATCCGTTGTCCGGCAATCCTTCTGCATGGCAAAATTTCAGGGTGACAACTTTAACATCGTGATCTTTCTTCAGTTGGTGATAGAGGTTTTAAATACATTTTAAAGAGAGAAATATTTCGGGGAAATAATTTTTTCGCGTGATAAGAATTTATACTGAATTTTTTTTACATTCATAATTCCTGAATTTGCCACCAAATAAATAACCACAGATCCACCGCATTGCATTTTATTTGTAAGTACGTGTTCACTTCTAAGGAATGTCGACAGAAGGCGGTGGGCTCATCCATCCATCCGTCCGTCGAAAGTTAAAGTTTGGTAAATATTCAAGAGGATGGACGGATAGAAAAAAAAAAGTTCCCCTGCGATTGGTCGAAGATCACGTGGCTGCCGGTCGGACGTGACGACATGACGGATGCGATGGACTGTTGTGGGTTCAGCCTCACCGGGCCATAACTCGGAAGTGTCGTGAATCTCGAACCCGCGCCAGTCGGGGATCCTCCACCACCCAACACCCTACACCGCTCTCTTCCCACCCGGGGCCCGAGGCAACTTGTCTGCAGCTGCTCCGGCAACCACAACTCCCCGTGGGATCGTGACTCAACACAAACTCTTACCTTCGTCTCGCCCATCTCAAAACACACCTACCTCACCCACAAACTTCCGCAGGCACGACATCTAGTGTAACCAGAAAGTCTTCCCCCNNGGGGGGGGGGCACGGTGGCGCAGAGGGTATAGCACTCGCCTCTCCCGCCAAGGCGAATACGGCTCGATTCCCAACGGGGGGCATTCCCGGATTTTTGCACGAGGGATGCCGTCGGTTGGCGGGTTTTCTCGGGATCTCCGATTTTCCTCGCACTTGAATTCCGGCGCCGCTCTATACTCACCTCGCTTCACTTTCGTCAGTTCTCGAGACCCCAATGTTAAAAATACATGGTCCAGAGATTCCCCCCTCCCCCCTGCGATACGGGCGACAATACCACGTGCGACCATCGCCCCGTCGCCCCTACGTACAAGGCGCTGGACATGCGTGCAGTGCTTCCGCTGTTACGCTCTCCTGTGCAAATGAGATCTGCAACAGTGGGAATTTCTACCCGTGATGAAAGCCCATACATTAAACTACGACTGCACAGCTTTATTTTTCTATTAACTGTTAAGGAAATTGCGTAGGCAAGCTCTAAGACGCGATTTTTCAAAACCATTTTCACGATTTTTATTTCTTAGAATAAACTTAAAATAGAAAAAACAAAACTGCACGGGCATAGATAATTGTTGTCAATCTTTTCTGATGGAAAATTCGTCTTTCCAGGACCTTTATTTGCTGAGATACGCGTAAACACGCACGCAACGAATTTATAGAAAATATGTCCAGGCTACTAACTCTTAAGACCAGCTCAAAACCTCTCCACCACCGCTCCGGCTAATGACTTAAAAATATAAACATGCTTTCAACTTGAAATTCGAATCCTACACTTAAAAAAATTCATGTATTTTTACACAGAACTCTTTGCAAACTACTAGCCAAGATTATTTTTGCGATACTACTAGTAAATCAGACCAACTTTTACGAAACGCTGAAGTGAAATGTGCACAATTGACACTGAATTTTAACAAGGGAGTATTGTATTGCTTGAAGTGTTTTTACGAACATGAAGCTACACATGTTTTATAAAACGATACGTCATTAAGACAATATTTCAGCTGAAGCGTTACAAGAAAATCTATGGCATCTAGTTTCCATAGAATTGTTTGTAAAGAGCAAACATTTTTTTTTTACTGTAACATTCACTTCCGAAACGAGCTTGCGAGCTCTGAAAAGTGGTTGCCAAATACCGTCACACACTCTCAATTAAATGTGGAAAACTTATACAAATCACTACGTCCGTTAAAGTGCGGGCGGGGCTTCGTTGACTGTGCGGTTGGTTCGCCGGCCTCCCACCAGGGGCGTACGTAAAAGGTAACGCTAGGGGCGATCGCCTCCCCCAATAATTTTAATTTATAGATATATATCACAGTATGATATTGTTTGTTTGAAAAGTAACTTCCGTGCTTCGTTGACCCCGCGTGAGGAGGATCTGTGAATACGTAATTTTACTTTTGATAAAAAGCGGTTCACGATAAACTGAGCACTTTTGAAAACCCTGATTAAGACATACTCGTATGTACGTTGAGTATTCTTCCACCGTATGCGTAATTAATATTGCCATGAACCTCATCACTTTATGCATGCGCCGGTCAAGTGAAACTGCGAAATTGTTAGAAAAGTAAATATTTTACAAATTTCTCCCTTCTTATACTTGCATGCATTAGAAAGAACAGCAAGTAAAACGAAATAATTTCAGTATTTACAAATGTTTACCTAGGTAACACTTAATTCAACTTTCAAGACATGGAACGAATTTCCCTCCGTCGTTGCCAACTTACTGAGCGCTTGCCAGTCAGTGTGCTATTAAAATATATGCATTTAGGAACAGTGACATTTTTGAAAGATTGATTTCAAAAGCGCTGAAATAACAGTGAACAGAATATAATTGAAATGATGTGCCAATTGTTGAGGTCCGCTCAAAAATAAATTAATGTCAGAGGAACACATGGTTTTTATCACGAAATAAGATTAATGACTACAAAATCGCCATTGGCAAGTCTTCAATTTTCATAGCAATCGCTCTCCCTACCCACCAAAAAAAATCCATCCCCTGCACTTTCGATTTCCCCCCTCCTCCACAAAATTGGCTTGCGTACGCCACTACCACCCACCACGGTGATACGAATTCTACTCCCAGCGAATCAGCCCGGATATACGCATTCGGTAAATATGGCGGACGTTGCCGTCAACTGGCGTGTTTTATCGTGGTGCTTCCGTTCGCCTTGCCTTTGAATTCCACCGCCCCTATGCACAGAAAAAAAGACAGTTTAGTGATAGCCACAACATATTTTATGCAGATTGACGGCACCAAAATATTTTGTGGTGAGCACAAAATATTTTGTAGTCAGCACAAAAGTGTAGCGGTCAGCAAAGTATATTTTGTAGTCAGCACAAAAGTTTAGTAGAGTCAGCAAAAAATATTTCGTGTTCACCACAAAATATTTTCTTTAGGTCAATATTCACAAAATATTTTGTGGCTACCACTAAACTATTTCTTCAGTGTGCCAAACCACGCACATGTGCTTATTATTAAAACAAAGATGATTGACTCCAACTCAAATACATGCCCACGTTTTGTTGTAAATCACAATGGCCACGAAAAAGAAGATCATCGAACGAAATACTCTATTCCTGTTGGCCACACGGATTCACGGACAAGGAAGAGTTGGAAGTTGACCAGCTTTGTCGCGTTCTTCCGTGCGTATCCGTGCACGCATGCTTTCCATTGGAGATTCAACACGGAGTGTTTTACGTTGTCCGCTTACGCGATACTGTTATGGTTTGATATAATTATACCTACAAACCACACATTTCGTATTTTAGATTGTGAGTTGGTTAGATTCATAATCGCAGCGCGCAAGATACAAAGTACATAACGGTTATGTTAATAGTTGTATATGATTTACGATATTGTTATACAATTACGTTTACTACAACGCGCGGAAGGATATCACGTTAGATTGGTGACACATTTTAATCAAGTGTTGATGATCGTATCTGCTCACCCACCTTCTGTTGACACGTCAACGTAGGCTGGTAGTTATTACGGAAACGGCGGTCGTGAACGATGTCGCTGTGCCAGGGGTTACTGCAGACATGCAACTTTTTCGGGTGCGATAAATTTTTATTAACGATCCTGTATTATTAATCTTGTCCTGGTTTACCTTCAGCATCGTGGCGAAACTGCTGGTAGCTTGTTTTGTTCCCGTAGGCACGTGTTGATGTGTCCTCGGGGCTAGCGTCGTTTTGACATTCTTTCGCAGAGGTTGTTTGAAACTTGTGCCGAATACGGCGGCGTCTACCTACGGTGCGTTCAGCAAGTATGCTGGTTTAAAGACAGCTCCCAGGCTCTGTTCGGTGAATCAATTGAGACTGTCGGGACATGGTAACAAATGAGACTGATATCACTGTAAGGTCAACCGTCTTCCATGTTAGAGTGGAAGTCGTTCAGACCTATGAAGCTTGACTGTAGTGACAATCAAGAGGAGGGGCATGTTTTCCTAGAGACTCAAGGTAGTAATACCGGACTGTCCATAAGAAATTATGCTCTGAAAGTTGTCTCCTGTGATACCTTGGCGGATCAGGTACAGGAGGGGAGGAGGTGCGGAGAGCCGGACATGTTCCGGAAAACATGTGCCCATCATAACAATACGTATCCGCGGCCGTGTCATTGTAGAACGGGTCCGTAGGAAGAGCCGCGGGAGAGGCGGCTGTGTGATAGTTCGTTTTCCTTCACAAGAGACGAGAGACTGTGGACCACCCTGGACGTGGGGCTGTGGTGGCGTAGTGGTTAGACTACTCGCATCACACTTAGGCGGGGTCGCTGCCCGGATTTTCGCATGTGGGAATCGTGCCGGGCGATGCCGCTGGTCGGCGGATTTTCTCGGGGATCTCCCATTTTCCCCGCCCTTGCATTCCGGCGCTGCTCTATACTCACCTCGCATCACCCTCATCGGCTCTCAAGACCTCGACGTTAAGAGCCGCCCAAATCTCTTCGCTCACTCTCCGAGGACGTGGTTAATGCGAAGACGTTTGTGGGCGGTCATAATTACTACGCATGCACATTTTCATTCGTCATTTTCCAACACAGCATCTCAACCCAATAGCACCTTCTAAACTAAGGTTTATTTAACTCGGGTTGGGAAAACTCAATGCTTTCAGTTCGGCAACTAAAAATTTCGCTGCCAGGTAGCTCTGTTCTCACACGTGTACTGGATTTTTCAGTTTTGTTAGCAACTAAATGTGATAGTTCAAATATTCATAAAAATATGTAAAATTGTGTTAAATCTCCATATTTGTATTCTGTTTGAATCTACTCAAAGAATACACTTTGTTCTTCACAAGAGAGTGGAAATATAATTATATATGTTCATGTGCTGTTTAATATTATGTCGTAAACTGACTGTAGCAAAACGTTGGCTTAAGCAATTACTTTATTTAAGTATGACAACTGAATCGAAATAAAATAGTGGGATGGTTTAAAACATTAATTTTAGGAACCTGCGCAGTTTAATTAAGGGGAAGGAAAAAATACAAACTCCCTTTTATTGAAGGTTATATATTTCTCGCGCTTGAATTCGTATCCCCCCCCCCATCACAAAAATTGTATTAAAGCTTGCTTATGAAGGTTGTATGCCAAACAGTTGTGTTTTTACAGTTTGCTCTTGTGAACACCATTATACAGAGTGAATAATAGTTACGAAATAAAGTAAACACTTCAAAAATTTTGTCTGGGGCACACAATTCGAGCCTAACACGATCTCTTACGCACAAATAATTATAATTTCTTTATTTGCCGCCAGCTTGAAAGCGAATACTTCGGAACACCAGCGCACTTTGGCGGAACTTTTCCCATGGCTAAACTGTCCCTTAAATCTCGTCCTGTTCCTAACCTGAGTAGGATAAACCTTACCTTAACTAATCCAGGATAGCATTCGAATACGTGACTCTACAGTTCTAAGTAACTTAAGAGTGCATAGCACATTAATTAAGCAGAGTATACATGTTTATTTTCGTGAGAAAATAAGTTTTTATAAGACATATTAATATTTTGAATTTTCTGTTCAATTGTGTGTATATATCATCAAGGTTGACTGATTATAATAATTTATATATTATATATACATATAACCTTTCAAAAGAATTGAGACAAAAATAATAATAAAAAAAATAGAAACCAATTGTCGGTCAGCAAAACTACCACAAGTTAAGTCGCTGTCGACGAGACGTTAAACCCTACCAATCTATAGTCTGTTTACGGTTAACTGGACACTTAGGAATTCAACGTTTGAAAAATGTCACTGCCCTTACCTGCATTTTTTTTAACTCCACACTGAATAGTCGCATGCGCCGAGTAAAGTAGGAGACGACGGAGGGAAAGTAGTTCCATGACTTAACGTTTAATTAAAAGTGGTAGGTACACGTTTGTAAATACTGAAATTATTTATTTTTCTTTCTTTCTAGGAATTATCAAATTTGTAAAATATTTACTTTTCTAATACTATCACAGCTTCAGACGGACGAGTAAGTGAACAGGCCCAATGCAGTGTTAGGCCGTGTTCAAATTAAATGGTTTAGCAATTTATAATTCGGTATGATTCGATCGGAACTCTGTTGATAGCCACTTGTTTATCGCGATGGTGCTATCTGTCGAGCCAAGTTGTATTCTACATTGCATAACGTACACTGGCCTGGCGGTTACACAAAAAATAAACGTTAATAAATATATTAATAAAATAAATGCTACTGTCCGAAAAAAAATGCATTCATATTATTTATTTTTGAAAACGTTGCAAATGTGCCACATTCCACAACATTTTATTCAAATTCAATTCATATACGAAGTTATTTACTTACGTATATATTTATTTAATTATGTATATTCATAAGAAATATAATATGAGTACATTTTGAATCATCCCTCGCAGTTTTATGCGCGCATCAGCATAAAAACAACATGGTGGCAATTTTGGGATTTGGTAAATTAGTATTTTGTAAGTTTTGTTACCTACTAAAAACTAAACCAAGTAAGTCGCCATTTTAGTAAATCGGGTCCCGTGACCATTTAATAAACTAAAACTGCCAATAAGAATGCGGCCTTAATTTTACATATAGCGAAGGAATACACAGTGTGCATACAAGTAGATCTTGAGCAGGGCTTTCAACAATTCTCATTTTACCGTGGACAACTTATACCTACCTACGTACTACTTACAACGCATTGGCGGTACGGAATAAGCCTTCTGGGTAAAGTCCATTCAAGGCTACTTCCAACTTTTCTGAAGCCCTGCTAAAGTTGAAGTTTAAGGGTATTCCTCCGCCTCGTGCAAACAAAGCACAACCAAGTCTAGAACCTCACATCAGAGGTACAACACACCGCATTCGTGCTCACTCTGCTTACTTATATTTTGCATGAGAACTACGAGGGCAAATCAATAAATAAGTTACACTTCCACGTTATGACCATGTATGAAACCACCTATACATAGGCAACACGGCTATGACAACGCACAATGTAAGTTCACTTTTCCACATAGTCCCCAAGAGACTGTAGACATTTCTCGGAACGGTCAACGACCTTTTCGATTCCGGATGCGTAGACATCTCCTCCAGCGCCATGTAACCACCCGGAGACAGCTGCTTTCACCTCCTCATCGCTTCGGAATCGTCGTCCACCGAGATCCTTTTTCAGCTTACCGAAAACATGAAAATCGCATGGCGCTAAGTCTGGACTGTATGGAGGATGTTTCCATACATCCCACTTGAATCGCTGCAGCAGTTCGGACGTTTGGCGGGCCGTGTGAGGTGTTGCATTATCGTGCAACAAAATCACACCTGCGCTTCTCTTTAATTGCTTTTCGCAACAGGTTCAAAGATGAGGAGGTGAAAGCAGCTGTCTCCGGGTGGTTACATAGCGCTGGAGGAGATGTCTACGCATTCGGAATCGAAAAGTTGGTTGACCNGGAGGAGATGTCTACGCATTCGGAATCGAAAAGGTGGTTGACCGTTCCGAGAAATGTTTACAGTGTCTTGGGGACTATGTGGAAAAGTGAACTTAAATTGTGTGTTGTCATCGCCGTGTTGCCTATGTTTAGGTGGTTTCATACATGGTCATAACGTGGAAGTGTAACTTATTTATTGATTTTCCCTCGTATTTATTACTATTCATTACCAACACACCTAGAACCTCTCTTCTTTTAATCCATGTCAAAATAGTTAAATAATATAATTTATAGAAAAAAGAATAGTAAAAGTTCAATTTAACTAATAGTTAGATACTTTTATCTTAACAGAAGTATAAAACGCTTGTGATACATGATGCATTTATGAAACAACTAAACTCGTTGTACAAGGGGCGTTTTCTCACGGGATTGATTCAAAAAGTGTCAGGATACCGTGAATAGACTTCGCTAGTCACGGTTTCCAGCTCTCTCCTCAGACATCGAGCTGCGTCTAAAACAATTGGAAACTTTAACATTTGACTTTACGACATGACTTTACGTTTGCTCTCCGACATGTTGTTTCTTATGGAACTTGACACAAAGCAACTGTCAGAGGCAAAGTAAAGCACTCTTGACTTTCCGATTTCGAAAAGTTCAAATTTAAATTTAAAGTCAAGCAATTATTTTGCCGAGAATCTAACAAAGGTAATGCGGAATGAGTGTTATTTTGTTGTAGGACTATGTTCATCACGGTATATTAAACCAAGGTCGTCTTAATTAAATAAATTACAAACGAATATAACGTGAAGAGGAAATATATGAATCCATATTTTTGAATAAAGTAAACAAGTGAGTTTTTTTGTTTTGAAATGAACTTTTAATATAAATGTTTAAGCCTATTTTAAAAACAGGTGCGTAAAATGCATCCCTGGATAATATAGTAATGATTTACACAACACATTTTTGCAAAGCTCGCCGAACCGATTTTCAATTGTCTGCAATTTGACTTTACGATTTTATTGTGTACTGGTGGTTTAGTCAAAGTAAAGGAAACGTAAAGTCAAATGCTAAAGTTTTGTATTGCGTAAGGCCTTTAAAGAACTGTCCACTCGCGGGTGACCTGCCGCGACCATAGACCAAAGATGAGGTACCCAGCATTTACCTACCTCAGACAACACAAAAGTCAAAGTCACATGGTCAACTATGACGAACGAGTTTGTTTATATCTTAATTTTCAAAACACAGGTATTTTTTAATGTGAAAAACGCTCACTCGTTTAAATCTAATGTGATTGCATTAGGCCTACAAAGGGGTCAGAGGAAGTGTACAAACATACCAAAGCTCTTGTTTACATAAATGCTGCTCTAACCTCAATTCCTATCCGGGTCCTCCAGGATAGTCGTAGATACTAGAAGAAAAGCAGTCCAATGCCGGAACATGGAGCAGGGTCACCAGGTGCGTGGTAACCAAAAGAGGACACGTTCAGGTAACTGCATTTAGAAAAGAGAACAATATCAAGAAAATGACACGAAGAAAAAGTACACATACATTTACGATGGAAATATACATAACTAGTTTATTATGTTTCAGGCCAGGTAAAAAATACAAAACATTCAAAATTGTTTTTAAAAATTAGTTTGATGTAGCTATTAAGTAGGCCTAATACAAAATACGTTTCTGCGACCAGATAAAACGATACTCGTGCTCACTCAGAATATGAAAGTCAATTATGTATAATTCAGTAGCCACAACAAAAAAATCTCGCTAAGAAATAACGCTGGTGACAGAGACAAACCTACTTCCCGCCAAGGCGTACAAGGCATTCTCTTTCATGTTCGTTTTCCGAACCTCTTCCGTAACTGTTCTTTAAAAAAAAACGCATTTTAGTTTCGGCATTGCAATAACGCAAACAACTCCAAATACGAGAACATACTCAAATACAGACCATAACGCTTTTTTCAACATATATATATACTGTATATACACATGCATAAATATATGCCTAGGGAAAAAATATACCAATGTTAATCACGCAATATTCTCANTAACGCTTTTTTCAACATATATATATACTGTATATACACATGCATAAATATATGCCTAGGGAAAAAATATACCAATGTTAATCACGCAATATTCTCAGAAGATATTGCACTTTTGCAGGAAGCTCGTTGGCACTCTTTCCTAAATGGTTAACTACATCTAAAAACACAAAAAAGCAAAACTTTGCTGTCTTTCACTTTTACTGAGAAACAGGACATTACAATTTGTTTTTATAAAAAGCCGGCCAGGAAGTTAACGAGGCCTCAAGAAGAGGGCAAGCAAGTCCGGGTAAAGAGGACTTCTGGTAACGTACGGAATAGACAAGTTGTGCGCAGCCAGCGAGACGGCCCTACCTCGGTTCGCCGCATGGCCCGGCGCGACACGCTCAAAAGTCACTCCTCAGCCGCCAGGCGCGGCCAGAGTGAACATCGGTGCGACGTGGAAGAACATGTTCAGTGTGCCCGGCGATCGTCTCTCACAGCCACCCTCTGCTATCCCTCACTCTAACTATACCGCAGTCAGTTAAACTGCGGGGGGATTACACTTCGCGAGGACTCCATGGTGAAATATTTCCTGTCAAATCACCGTTTCTGTGCATGCATGTATCTCGGCAAATAAATGTTCTGGTAATAACATTTTCGTCCAAGAAAAGGCTTAAAAAAAAAAAAAAAAATCTGAAGTCACCACTTTTACTTTTATAAAATTAAATATATCAAAATAGAAAAAATCGGGGAAATGGTTTTAAAACGTACAGCAATTTTAGGGTCTTAAAGCGCATTTTCATTAAGGCTGTTCAAGTGACAAAAAAAAATTTTCTGTGGTTTTAATATATTTCACGGTTTGGGTGATATAACATCATATATAAAAATTTAATGAAAATGTCAAATTAGTTTAAAAGTAACTTTCAATTCCTTTTTTTGAAATTTTAATTAAAATCATTTTAACCTTAAATTTGGTGCCAAAATGTATCTAAAAAGTTATACGAGCACAGTGTTTGATTTCAGCTGAAGTGTTTGTTGGAATCTCAGGAACTCCGCGAAGAAATCTCCTGAAAGACGAGCATTGTGTTCGCCTGCAATTAGCTATTCTGGATTTAAATTTTATCGCATAACTTAAAATAATGTTATTGTCACTTAACTAATTCCCATGACATTTCTTTATCTTATTCTAATTACTTCGACAATCAATTTTAACTGTAATAAAACACGATACTTACGAAAAATTTTGAAATTTGCATGGAAAAAAATATAAATTAGAAAATTCTCATAACTTCCCTAATTCATTTTTAAAAATTAATTTTGCATGTTTCTTTATACTTTCATCAGAATGCTGTATTATGTTATACCATAGAATAATAAAATACCTATCAAATTTATAAAGCCAATTTTGTCACTGGAACACCTTTAAAAGAACTGAGAAAATAATAGCAAAATTTAATCTGTAGTTTAAGCCACTGGCTTTGATCGCGCGTAATAATTTTGTGCTCGGCGCCGTTCCTGGCGAAGGCGAGGCCACGTGCAAGAACTTTCGAGAGGCCGTTCCTTCCCGAAACTAGTTAATCCCTCCTTCCCGAAACGCAATCAACGTTTCGCCTGCTTCGGTGGAAGGCGAGCGCTCGAGCCTCTGAGCCACCGCGGCCCCAAAAGCCTCTCAGATTGCTCCATACAATCACGTATTTATTCTCTCCAAACAAAATACCATTTTCTCTATCGTTACGTTTGTTGAGTTCACGGAAAACAAACTGATTAGTTGGACGTTTGTAAAACGTTTGTGTANCTTTTCTCTATCGTTACGTTTGTTGAGTTCACGGAAAACAAACTGATTAGTTGGACGTTTGTAAAACGTTTGTGTATACTGACCACGTGTATGTGATGTCGATCAAAATATCAGCTCAAGAAATTATTTCTAAATATTTTTTTAATTTGTTTTAAGGAAACAAATGGTGACGTCAGAAACAGGAGACGATTAGAGATGTGAATAAAATATTGTTCAGTGGAAACAACTAAACTTCACGTAGATTTATTCAGTATCCTCAGTAATATATTTCATTGTTTTGTAATCCAATATTGCAAATACTTTCATGCACGATATTTATATCGGAGCTATATTTTCACGTTGAGAAATGCTTGCGACCATTTTACTACATTCNATACTTTCATGCACGATATTTATATCGGAGCTATATTTTCACGTTGAGAAATGCTTGCGACCATTTTACTACATTCGATCTGAAATATACTCTACTAGGGAACCGGCCCGGCTTCGCCCGGTAACAATTTTACGTCTTAATTACAAACGGCACGACATTTCTCTACTATCCTTACATGAAATATAAATTTATTATACACCAAAACCTTTCCCAAGAAATTCTCTAAATTATGTTGAAAACCGCATCAAAATGCATTAAGTAGTTTAGAAGTACTAAGTGAATACACAGACAGACGCGGATAAGCGACTTTCTTTTATACTATTTAGAGAAGCACCAGTTTCCACCCATGTAACCTAGATGTGTAAATATATTTTTTTTTTTCTACTGTGTAATTAACAGGGAACGTGTCGGTCAATGTGCCCGTTAGTAGCAGGGAATGTTATCAAATGGTTATTTCTAAAGCAGTCGTTAAATCCCATAGGCGTGCTTAGCCATCATCAAAAAGGTGTACCCAAAGTTAAAGAATAGCTGATGACCATATAAAAGTGGCGGTCCAGGTGCTTTTCCCCCGGAAAATTCTTTCATTTTAAGGTTTAAAATAGTGATAACTACGCAAAAGTTGTGCCAAAATATGGCATTACACGAAAACCACAATCCCCGTTATTTTCTAAAAAATATTCACGGAAAACTCGATTGAGAGAACTGATTTGCATAAATTTGAAAAGTGAAAAGAATAAATTAATTNCCGAAACTAGTTAATCCCGCCTTCCCGAAACGCAGTCAACGGTTCGCCTGCTTCGGTGGAAGGCGAGCGCTCGAGCCTCTTAGCCACCGCGGCCCCAACAGCCTCTCAGATTGCTCCATCTAGTCACGTATTTATTCTCTCCAAACAAAATACCCTTTTCTCTATCGTTACGTTTGTTGAGTTCACGGAAAACAAACTGATTAGTTGGACGTTTGTAAAACGTTTGTGTATACTGACCACGTGTATGTGATGTCGATCAAAATATCAGCTCAAGAAATTATTTCTAAATATTTTTTTAATTTGTTTTAAGGAAACAAATGGTGACGTCAGAAACAGGAGACGATTAGAGATGTGAATAAAATATTGTTCAGTGGAAACAACTAAACTTCACGTAGATTTATTCAGTATCCTCAGTAATATATTTCATTGTTTTGTAATCCAATATTGCAAATACTTTCATGCACGATATTTATATCGGAGCTATATTTTCACGTTGAGAAATGCTTGCGACCATTTTACTACATTCTATCTGAAATATATTCTACTAGGGAACCGGCCCGGCTTCGCCCGGTAACAATTTTACGTCTTAATTACAAACGGCACGACATTTATCTACTATCCTTACATGAAATATAAATTTATTATACACCAAAACCTTTCCCAAGAAATTCTCTAAATTATGTTGAAAACCGCATCAAAATGCATTAAGTAGTTTAGAAGTACTAAGTGAATACACAGACAGACGCGGATAAGCGACTTTCTTTTATACTATTTAGAGAAGCACCAGTTTCCACCCATGTAACCTAGATGTGTAAATATATATATTTTTTTCTACTGTGTAATTAACAGGGAACGTGTCGGTCAATGTGCCCGTTAGTAGCAGGGAATGTTATCAAATGGTTATTTCTAAAGCAGTCGTTAAATCCCATAGGCGTGCTTAGCCATCATCAAAAAGGTGTACCCAAAGTTAAAGAATAGCTGATGACCATATAAAAGTGGCGGTCCAGGTGCTTTTCCCCCGGAAATTCTTTCATTTTAAGGTTTAAAATAGTGATAACTACGCAAAAGTTGTGCCAAAATATGGCATTACACGAAAACCACAATCCCCGTTATTTTCTAAAAAAATATTCACGGAAAACTCGATTGAGAGAACTGATTTGCATAAATTTGAAAAGTGAAAAGAATAAATTAATTAATACAATAATTAAAATAAACATTGACTTCTTTTCCTCAGAATGTCTCGCACAGACCAGCGTGCTCTTAGGCTTGCTGAAATCGCAAGTTCAATGACCTGCAGGCTAGACTCTACAGTCTTATGTACAAATATGCCGACATAAACTGCACATTGTCTGCTTGCTGTCACAGTGGAAGGCGACGATTGGACCAGCATTCTCCAGGAAGTGTCAAATACGGCGTGGGCCAATGGATTAAGTTATATAAATGCGTGTGTTTTGAATTCTATCTTGTCCTAAAATTAATCAGCGAATTCTTCAGGTCTCTACTCACGAATAATAAATAAATCTCTAAGACCACAATTCTAAATTGATAAACATGCTGGTGATTAGGATGTGCCTGGGAACACTCAGTGCGCACGCACGTTTTTGATCCTAGAACAGTCAGCTTAGCGTGCAAACAAATATGAGAATTTAACATTTCCGTCGAGCCATCTCTGATGTGGTGACTAGAACATTTTACTGTGCTGCAAGCCGCAGGAGAGTATCAACAGTTGTATGTGGTCCACTTGAAGCGTTACTTTAACTAGAATAATGACTGTTTTGACAACCTGTAACGAAAACACGTATTCGATATTCAGCTGCTCGTTAATTTCCTAAACCTATTTTAAGTGAAAGTGGAATACAAAATGACTAAGCTCATAAGACAAACAATAAAGGCATATTCAAAAATATAAGCATAATTATACAATATTATTCTTCGAGATTACCTGTCCCCAAAAATCCTTCAATTTCTTCCGTCGACGACAGTTAACACGAATATGCGAGCTATGATAAAGAATGTCTCGTATTTAGGATTGATTTTCGTCTCTATGTGGAATACAGTTTCGCATTCAGCTTGTAAGTGCCACAATACTTATTGGTCACGTAAGATGTCATTTAAGTACACTTCGATGCACTGCCCGGGGCCAGGTTTTAGCGCTCAGAAATGCAGCTTGAGAAAATGCGCGTTCTTTAGCGAAAGTCATTTTGATTCACGAGCTATGCTGTTTATTCCCACACACAAAAAAACTTTCCTTTCGTTTTTAATAAAGGCGGTGATCATTAACTCTCTCGGCTGTCTTTAATAACACGGGAGGGGTTGAACTTCGGCAGAGAAATTCTTGTAAGAAGCAGGAGGGGAAATTAACTCCGCGAAGAGAAAGTCCGCAGAAGTTTCCAACCGCCCTCGCCTACACTTCTCCTATCCTCGTCCTCTTTTGTGCGTTCGCATCAAGAAGTCGCTCAACAACTTGATGACTACAACCTCTCCTGGTTCTCTTGCCGTAATTTGTGCATTTAACTACTTCTAGTTAAGCCCGCCTAGTTCGCTCCTAGAAGTAACGCGATAGCAGTTGTACGCTCTGTAGCTTTCAAGTTACGTCATTATTATAATGGGGATTAACGTAGGTTGGGAACCACAGTTCGTGCCAAAAAAAGTACTTTGCGTATTTAATCACATGCAAAATAATAACATTTACGTAGATTGTGCGGACTGTGTGTTTATCGTGAAAAAAAAAAAATTCAAAAAAGACGTGAATTCAACCTCCAAACACATATTTAGTTCATAGATTATACTAAAGTTTTTGATATGGTGCGGAGGAAGAAACTCTGGGAAATAATGGAAGGAAAGAGTTAAACCCAGTATTTAATAAGGCTTCTAGAAACATTATACGAAGAGATCACTATTTGTGTAACTAGAGAAGCCAAATAAAAGGAAATTATAAACCAACGAGTAGGACAAGGTGTCGATTGTCACCATGCCTATATATTATATATCGATGTAGCCATAACACGATGGCAAAGTTAATAAAAATAATTTTAAAATAGGAAATTTTAATTTAGACAGTTATTTTTGCGGACGACCAAGTCATTTTCTCAGATTCTGAAGATGGACAACAAAAAACAGTGAAAAAATCACAAAAAATTATAAAAAAGTTTGATTTAAAAATATCAATTACTAAATCTAAGATAACGGCTTGCAAAGGCAAATACCCAGTTAGAACTAAAATACAATAAAATGTATGTATAATTGAACAAGTTAATAGTTTAAATTATTTAGGGATGTTCAATCTCATATGACTAGGGTAAAGATTTAGAACAAAAGATAGTTAAATTTCAGTATATATGTGGCACTAACTACAGAACGCTTAAAAATAAAACTAGGATAGAAAACTAAGATTTTATAAAGTATTAGCAGTCCCACTTCTTACGTATGGTAGTTACAATTGGACACGTAATACAATAAAGAAAAGGAAATTAAAGTCTGCAGAGATGAGATTCCTAATAAAATTATTGGTATATAGCCTAAAAGACCACATCTGTAATGTTTGTATAAGGGAAAAATTATAAATTTTCAATTTGCAAGAAAGATAGAATTTTTAAAACAACAATGGAGCGAGCATATAGACAGGGCGGACCAAACTAGATAGACCAAGCAAGCACAGAATATCCGCCAGAAAAGTTTCCTGTCCGCCTGTTAAACTGAATAGACTAGCATTGGCCAGTGACTATGAATATTGCGCGGTTAGTTAAGAATGTTTGATATCAACTTCTGAGAAAAAATTTCCTGCCGTAACAGAATATATTTAACGTAAGAACTGTCTATCTTAATTATAGTTAAGTTGGAAGCGAATTAAAAGAGAGTGAAGAGATTTGGGCGGGCTCATAACTTCGAGGTCTTCAGAGCCGATGGGGGTGAAACCAGGTGAGTATGGGGCTGCACCGGAATGGAAGGGCGGGGAAACCTGAAATCCCCGAGAAAACCCGCCGACCAGCGGCATCGTCTGGCACAATTCCCACATGCGAAAATCTGGGAGCTACCACGACGGGGTTCGAGCATGGTTCGCCTTGGTAGGAGGCGAGTAGTCTAACCATTAAGAACGATTAAGAAAATCGATAATTGAATTTTGTATTGTTAGAACACGTAGATTACTAAGCAAAAATTTTAAACAGATTCTCATTACATTTTTGTACATTCTAATTTTTTTTTCTGTCCAGACACAAGGCACAAACAGCCTGTTAACTGGTTAACCCTAGTAAAGACTAGCTTAATTCGGTCGTGTTAAAAAAAAAAAAACAGAATGCAGCATCATATTTTAAATAGTTTGAAATATNAAACAGAATGCAGCATCATATTTTAAATAGTTTGAAATATTTACGGTATTTATTTCCATTTCCACAGCTGGATACCATAAGCAGTCTTGACGTAATTCAACACACACGTTTTTCAACCCACGAACAACAGTTTTCCCGAGGCTTCAGAATTCACATTTTTTTTTTTAAATAACTGGAGAGCTGTTGCGTTTTCTTTTTTTTTTTNCACAAGGCACAAACAGCCTGTTAACTGGTTAACCCTAGTAAAGACTAGCTTAATTCGGTCGTGTTAAAAAAAAAAACAGAATGCAGCATCATATTTTAAATAGTTTGAAATATTTACGGTATTTATTTCCATTTCCACAGCTGGATACCATAAGCAGTCTTGACGTAATTCAACACACACGTTTTTCAACCCACGAACAACAGAACGTTTTCCCGAGGCTTCAGAATTCACATTTTTTTTTTTAAATAACTGGAGAGCTGTTGCGTTTTCTTTTTTTTTTTNAGTTTTCCCGAGGCTTCAGAATTCACATTTTTTTTTTTAAATAACTGGAGAGCTGTTGCGTTTTCTTTTTTTTTTTTAATTTTTTCTCTCCCCGTCTCCCCCTGCCCAAGCGCCTGGCGTTATTCAATTACCACAGCGCTCCNTTTTTTTTTTTAATTTTTTCTCTCCCCGTCTCCCCCTGCCCAAGCGCCTGGCGTTATTCAATTACCACAGCGCTCCTGATCCCATTAACAGCACACAATGAGCAGGACCCGACAGCAAATGTTTCAGTAACATGTATCCACTGTTTAGCTTGCAAATTCTGCTCGTGAAATGTGGCTTTTCACGACCATAACCTCTCCTTTCTCACTTCCCCACCCTCTTCCCATACACCATATCAGTACCGTGTGCCGTGTTACCCAACACTTAATTTCTGAAAAAACGAAGGCTAAAATGAAATTAATAGAAAATTACATATGTATACATATTTATTACTTTCGATTTTCCTGTTAAATATATTTCGGGTACTTCACAGTATCAGTTCCGTTAAATATGATTCCAATTTGCAATTATGGTTAATTTTGTAATACAAATCACTTAAAGGTTGCTGTGATAACAAAAAATCACTTTAATTTACAAAAATGCCATTGCAATTAAGTTAAAATTTATATGCACTGCAAAAAATCAATTCTAAAAACTGCGCGTACTTTCACCCTCAAAATCATAATTTGAGTGCCTGAATAACAACAAAATAAATAAATAATTTAACGTTCAAATAATGAAACAAATTAACATACCGTATGTCCCAAATTAGTGTCTACAGTCTTCTTACGTTACCAAAAGAGGAACTCTTAAAACAAGAAGATTGGACTGCGTGCATTTGACGCTATAATGACAATGTTGGCTGTTTGCAGCCACTACAATTGTAGAGAAAAATAAGTGGATTTTAAAGTGTTATTGGGTAAGAACATGATTGAGGTGCAGAGGCGATGGAGGCAAGAATTAGATACCGCGCCACCTTCGCGTGTAACAATGAGACGATTACGTGACAAGTTTGAGAGGGGGTGGAACTGTGCGTGATGCGAAGAAAGGACGGTGCGGCAGGAAGAGAATGATAACTGCCGTAGGAAGTGCGGGGGATGCGTTGCACACATTCCTCCGGGACGTCTGAGTCCGAACAGCAAGCTGCACGTGAGTCGGGCGTCAGTATATAAAGTGTCCATCAATCGCATTTTAAAGCGAGGAAAGTGCAGGCCCTGCATTCCAACGTTACTTCACGCTAAGAATGCAGACGACCCAGGCAGTGTCGAATTTTGTGAGTTAACTAGTGCAAAGACGAGGAACATTTTACTGACGTGATCGTCTGGTCTGATGAGGCACCTTTTAACTTGAATGAAATGGTAAACCGCCACAACTGTGTTTACGGTGACGATGTAAATCCCCACATTGTGGTAGAGCAGGTAGTTAATTTTTCTGGGTTAACAGTGAAGTGCGGAATGTCTACCAGGTGACCTGGGGGGGGCCATTCTTCTTTGGCGGAACGGTAACATGCAAAAGATACCGTACCACGTTTCAAGAAAATATTGTGTCAGCTGTTCACCTATTCCGCTCTGGCGAAGATTGATTTTGCCAGCAAGATGGCGCACCGCCACAGTGTAATCAAGACATATTGTCGCTGCTGGATGAAACGTGCGTTGTTTGTAGGTGGGTAGGCCGACGGGGAAGTGTCGAGTAACCACCCATGTCTCCAGATTTAACGCCGTTTGGGTTTTTATCTTTTGGGGAACTCTGAAGAACACCGTGTACGCCACAAAGTCACGGTGACTGGATCTCACGAGAGACCGCCTGCGAGTCCGCTTGCACGGAAACCGTAGCTAATGTTCGTCGTTCTGTTCTACAGCGTTGCATACCATGTCTCGCTGTCTGATGGCGGACGTTTTGATTATTTATAACTGTTGTTAGCATTCGCACACACCCAATGTTGTACTTTTAGCGTGAAATACAAGCAAGTTTCTGTGTTATTCCCGTTCGAAGAGAGTGAAATGTAATTTGGGACATCTGTAAGGCATATTTTGGTTTTCTTTTAAACTCATTCCAAAAGGAATTTTTAAAAAATTAAGGGATAGTCGAAAATCGGTTACATGCTGAAAATTTTTACATTCTTAGAATTTTCAAACTACAAATAAAGTTTCTGCGCATCCTAGTATCAATACCTCGATCGACGCATGATAATGCTTTACGATATAAATTACTTAATTTATGCAATAAAGATAGTATTTTTTATTCACGTGGTTGGAACACTCGCAACATGTGAATATGCTTAGAAAAAAAACCTGTATCTTAAATATTTCAATGCATTGCCTGCAAGTTGGTTTGTTTTTAAATTTCTGAAATAATTAATACTTGTCGGCACATGACCCTGTGAAGTGTAACAACTAATTATATTTGTCGACTACGGTATGAAACAGCTGTACTTTGAAATACGTAATCTGACACTTTGCTAGTCGTATGCTTCCTGTTTTGCAGCCTTCTGAATCCTCCAGTCGTACAAATAACATCTCACCCGCATCCTTAACTGTGCCGCATCCACAGCAACCCCACTGTCCTCCATCTACGAAGGCCTCTCTATCTCTTATAACATCACGAGCTTCCATTACACAGGAAACCTCCTTTGCACAGCACTCCCATCTTATCTTACTCTCGTCCTCTTAATTTCGTTCCTTTGATGTTCCACCTCTCCAGATCTTTATTTAACTCCATCACCTCTCGCGACCTGCTCCTGACAAAGACGGACAATGCTAAAAGCCTGAGTGAACTGAAAGGGTCACGTCTACATGTAAGACTATACCTAAACTGATCTTGAGCCTTGCATTCCTAGCTGGACTCGAGTCTCAACCTGTTAATGCCTATACACTTGAAAATATTTTTGTGTTTTTACAAATAATATTTTTGGAACCTAGTTAGTAGCCAAAATAATTTTTGTAATACTGCAAGTAAATTAGAAAAAAAACCCTACTGTAGAATGTGTAAAACTTATGTTGAATAAAAAAAACAAATACTCTAGACATCACATTTATTGTAAACACTGAGATACTTAAACAATTTCATACGTCTCACAAAACAATGTGTTGTGATACAATTTTTCGCTTGCAGTTTTACAAGAAGATTATTGACGGCTATTTTCCAAATAATGTTATTCTTAAATTGTAAAATAGTTGTTGCTGTGTACGACACTGATAACCATCTCAGTCGCACGGAGAGGGGAAGGGCGTGGATTAATTAATATACAACTTCACGGCAAACGTCGGTTAGGTGCACTTCTGAAGGCATTGTCATGTGTCCGAATTCCAGCTAAACCAAGGGCGAATGTGCACTTTTTAGGCAAAACCTTACGAATGTTTAGTACACACGTCAAAAAAGTTTTGCCCCAGTGTTGGGTGCAGAAAGTGCGCATTTTCATCCCATACTTCCTCCTGCGCTCGTGAAGACCTAGAAACTCAGAAATTCTTGTGGTGGAAAACTTTTCTGGTAGGTACGTTAAATATAGTCGCTGAATGTAATGAGCCACACGAAATTTAGGATTGGTACAACGATAGCAGATATAAAACACGGATTATAAAGTTTTCATACTAATTTTTTAATCATAAAGTTTAATTACGAAAGGTTGTTAAGTTCACCGCTACAGAATCCGTAGTTTGTTATTTATTGTGGTTAGAGGCTAGCTTATATAGTGAACAGCGATAAAACCGAAGAAAAAACCCCCATCGAAATGCATGTTAATACACCGCATTACACCGAAATTTACATCAAGGCATGAAATAAAACTAAATCAACAAAAATATTTCATTTTTTCTGCAAAACTGTAATTATTTATTTTAACAATTTATATTCCATTCCATATATTCACGTAAAATTCTGACTAAAGAGAATACACATTGTCCCAAATTTTAACATTTCTACTTATCAGAAAATATTGAATACCTAAAATGTTAATATATGTCAGTTATTAAATATTAAATACATTGCCTACTCTCGATTACAGTAAAATCAATTAAAGAAATTGCCAGCTTAGTAAATTTACTTAATTGTGTACTTGATCTGTAAACACTAAGAAAATTGGTCCCTCTTAAAAAAAGGTTTGCTGGCTATAATAAGGCTAAATTGTTTCGTCACTTAAGAAAATTTTCTCTATTTACGTCTTTAAATGCAATGTGATACCAACTTTACGCGAATAAGTGTTAAACAATTATTTTTGTTAACTTAATGATGTGTTTACAAAAGTAAAAGCAATAAAACCGAAATACAAAATTTTTAAAAAGAAATTTAGCTAAAAATAAAGCAAAAAAAAAAAATGCCCCGACTTATGGTGTTAACGGCTCACCGCGTTAACGTCCGTGTTGAGACACCATATGTTCAAATATGAAACCACGTTGAAAGGCGACACCGTGGGAAAGAGGTGTCAGCATACTGAATTAGAGAAATGTTGCAATGGGATACCACTAGAAGCAGGACCGTCAATCACTGGTGAATATATTCTCAGAAAGTCTAAGTTATGGTTACCACTCCATGACATTACTACGCACAATAATATTGCTTGAATTGTGTGTTTGGTCGCCGAGTACTCTCGCCGCAGAAAGAAGTACGGATAAATGTTGCAAAAAAACGTTCAGCACAAAAATTGTTTTTATTCACAAAACAGCTAGTCTTTTGAAACACGCCTACCACGAAGAAACAAATTGTTTGCATAAACTATTTTTGAGGGTGTTTTCACTTAATATTTGATATTATACGTTATATCTAGTTTTAATACTGTGTATTACAAAGAGAAATATATTTTTTTTTCCTTTCTAAAAAACGGCTTTTAAAATATAATTACCTAAAACGTCGGTAAAGATCTTACGAAAGCAGTTAATTAATTTATTTAGGGAATAATGCTTGATTTGTAGATTGTATTATTACCAGAAGTTACAGCTGAAATTTAATTTTCAAATATCGATATTTTTGAAAAGAAACAAAACATTTTATGTAGGGATGCATTAACACTGTGCATGAAAACAGACACGAGGCAGCGTGTATTAGTTCGTCCTAAACCAATGGTAATATTTCCCGTATTATAAAAGTGTTTGGAATTTATTGAAATTCCAATTCACCATGACTGGATCTGAATACGTATAAAGGTAAATTTCCCTAATTTGCAATCACATTTCATTTGTGATGGGAAATAATAGCAAGTGATGTTTTAGTTCTGTCAGACAAATTTCCCTTTCGTAATTACTAGAGTGATGTTAAACGTCGAATAGTGGCAACAGTTAAATTAGCATCTGATGACAGTTTAATGTGTCGTGTGAAATACGCGTTACGTGATCACTGAAACACATAATCCATTGGTGCGTCACGTTCATCGTGGAACAGTGACTCATCTAACATGTAGCAAAGACTAACAACAGAACAAATACTTTTTGATTACGTAGTTTGTAAAGCAGGGCCGCAAACGCATTTCCAAATGTTTAATTTTAGCCGCACCTTCGCTAACAAAACAAGCTGAAATAAATATACTTCACGGTTTCTCGATGAGCCTGAAATAATGACCATAAACTAAGATAAATAAGTTATTTTTTTCTTTCTTTCCTTCAGAAATTGATTTTGTCTGAACATATCACGTAAAAAAACAAAACTACAAAAAAAATCATTCATTAGGTTGTGGAATCAGTCCCCGCAGCCGTCAATGGGAAATATTACTCCAAGAGGTTTTTCCGCCTGCATTCCAGAAAACGCTGATGAAGTCGTGTTATATGAAAATTCGTCGTCTTCACCCATTAGATTAAGAGCTTGATTACATTGTATGCGAAAGGAAATACATATGATTATTACTAAGTTTTAGATATTAGGTTCGAAATACCAACTAAGTCTTTTTTACGAATTCTGTGAAGAGAAATTAACGGAAGAGAAGAGTTATCTGTGGCACAAAAAATCTTCTCAATGGAAGAGAAAGAACGTTACTGACAGGAGCTGGAAAACACGTTTCCCATAGAATTTTGAAGTTCGAAAGGCCCGTTTTTGGCTAAAAATATAACTGGAGCCAGAAAACTTATTTTCCTACATATTTTGAGGCAAACCCCTCGTTTAATTAATTCGTTAAACAGAGATAAAAAGTGATGCAACGGCAACGCATTTATTCTTCACGGAAGCCTGAGCATGGGCACAGTTCGTGGTTTTATTAAACAGAGCGTTTTGCACTTTTATGGCCTGCTAGAAAAAAATGGACGATGCAAATGGACTGAACGCGCAGCGAATATTTAATGCCGATGAAGTTTGCTTCTCAGTAATGTAGAAGACCTAAAAGCATTGCACTCGTCTGTCGTGAACTTCGTTCATGTAGTGATACTATTAAAAATAATATAATGATCTTTCAATTAAAACTGGCACGCTATCAGTAAATATTTTGAAAATTACAGCGACATGTTACAGACCCATTAGTAAGGTTACAAAGTTTCCTATAAAAGTCAATGTAACTATCACAGTTTTGCACATGTCACTGTAACTTGAAACGTGTAAATCTTTTAATTTAGTTGTGCCGGATGATGTCGTTGGTCGGTGGGATTCGTCGGGTAATCTCCCGTTTCCTCCGCCCTTGCATTCCAGCTCTGCTCCGTGCTCACCTCGCTTCACCCTCATCGGCTCTCCAAGACCCTGATGTTTGCAACTTCATCGGCAGGTATGTATTACTTGCAACTTCATCGGCGATTAGTACCATGTTCGCATTTCCTGTTTCCGGAGGGTCCCCTAAGGGATCTTCTTAACGACGCTGCCCACCAACCCGGAAACAGCGAACTTCAAATGGGGAATCAATGTGAAACGGAATTCCTTCTCATTGCGTCAATTTTAAAGAGATCTTTAAAAAACTAACGTTTTGACGCAACTTTCTCAAAAAATATTCTGTACACCATTATTAAAAAAATATATATATTCATTTTCTGTTACACGTAAATTTTAATATTACCTTTTAGAAAAACATATACTAAACAAAACAATTGGCAACATTACTTAAGAAATTTCACTATAATACCTTTTGTTTGAAACGGATATCTTTGAAATGGACGCAACGAGAAGCTATTTCGTTTAACCATTTGAAGTTCGCGGCTTCCGGATTGGTAGGCAGGGCCCGTAAAAAAAGCCTATCGATATGGACGCCACCATCTATGGCTGTCTTCGGAACAATCGCAAGGGAGTTTGATGTATCACCAAACGTCCACTGCCAAGGGTTGAAATATTCGCGCCCACAGACGAGTTCGTACAGCGATCTGACAATACGTGTTGAAAAAAAAATGCTTTAATAAAATGCTTTAGTTTTTCGGAATGTCTTAAATATTTACGAATGCGCAGAATATCAGAACTAGTGTAGACTATACGCTGTTCACAGTAAAGTGAGCACTTTTGAGGACCTTGTTAATGTTTTCCTATCAGAAATTTTTTTATCCTTCCGCCACTTTTTCAAATAAATATTGCCATGCAAGTAATAAACACAGTATATATATTTCGCCACACTCGAAAGTTAGCGTCTAAGACTACAATAAAATATATTTATTGACTATTATTTGAAATGAGATGGCTGCAGAAAGGGCTCACGTTACCGTGAATAGCCTATAACCAGCAGGACTCCAGCTTGTTAATCAAAATGTGTTTTAATGTATTCGGTCACTCTAATTATTATGAAATATGAGGAATAGTTGTTAATACTTCCTCTGAGTTAACACACAACAACTAGTATCTAAGTCTTAAAATCGTTATGTCGTCTTTTGGTGTTACGGAGATTTTATACTTCGAACAGGAAAAAAAGTGTACGGTGGGTTTTCGCGCAATGTAGTGTTGTCGGAATGCGGAAATGGCCCGTGCGTTTGAAAAACCGGCGGTACGCACCCATAACTTATTTTCAACAATCACTTGACAATTTCATGCATGTGATAAATCATGCAAGAAAGCGTTACTAACTTAATACAAATTTAAAATAAATAACACTAAAACAAGTTTCGCTCACACACAATTCATCGCAGGCATAAATTAAAATAAATTATGAGTACCTAACTCTTGACCGAAACTCAGCGTCTAACTTTCAAACAAGAACAAAAGACTAACAAAAATACATAAATAAATCACATAGAAAGTATCAATTTAAAATATAATAACGTTAGAATTTATCAACTTTCTTTTTTAAACCACAAAAATTAACCTGCATTCAAAATCACTTATTAGGCATTTCCAATACACCTATTGTCGCCTTATTTTATATATGTTAATGATAAATGCAATATTATAATTTATAGATAAAATATAAGTAAAAGCCCAAGTTCACCAAAAATGAAATAATTCTATGTTAACAAAAGTATAAAATGCTTGTGATACGCGGCATATTTAGGAAACAACCAAATAAGTCGAACATAGGATGATTTTTCAAAAAATTTATTCAAAAAGTGCAAGGATACTGAGAATATACTACATACCGTTTACGGCACCTAACTTCTGTGCAAAACATACCTAAGCCACATAATTATTTAAAACAAAAACATCCGAAATCATAAACAAACATAAAATGAATTTAAAAATTAATAATATACGCAAATTAAAAAAAAAAAAACATTTTCTTCAACCAAATGTTGTAGTGTCAAGTACGATAAAATATGTTACAATTAATTCCTATTTGTTTGCGCGTGGTAGGAATACATGTGCGTTGTGAAAGAGACCATCCTGTTCAATTTCCCAACCCATACAACACGTCCTCGGCTAGGTATCTCAATACGTGTCACACTGAAAGTGGCTACAGCGCTCTATCGCGNATAAAAAAAACATTTTCTGCAATCAAATGTTGTAGTGTCAAGTACGATAAAATATGTTACAATTAATTCCTATTTGTTTGCGCGTGGTAGGAATACATGTGCGTTGTGAAAGAGACCATCCTGTTCAATTTTCCAACCCATACAACACGTCCTCGGCTAGGTATCTCAATACGTGTCACACTGAAAGTGGCTACAGCGCTCTATCGCGAGGCGAGGTCTTTAGATAAGTTTATATTCACAGTATATTCACAGTATATTCACGGGTTTATTCACACTTTTTGAATGAAACCTTTGAAAACTCACCCCAAGTATGAGGTGATTATTTGTTTCCTAAATACGCCACGTATCTCACGCGTTTTATATTTCTCTTAACCTAAAAGTATCTTATTTTTGTTTCAATTAAACCTGTAGTTATAATTTATTTGTAAATTACGTTTCATTTGTAATGAACAAGAATAAAAACCGGGACAAAACAGGTTGGTAATACCTAGTAACAAATAGTTCTCGTGCAAAATGTTACTGAAGTGAGTGCGCACGAACGTGGTCCGCAGTCCGTTTGGTGTGATTTTACGGACTTAGTTAAACTTCAACAGGGCTTCAGAAAAGTGCGAAGTAACCGTGAATGGACGAAGCGAGGCGGCGGCAGCGAAACGCGCATTAATTCGCAGGGCGGGTAGGGCGTTATTAAAACTGCCGCACCCCGCCCATCGCCCACCGCGCGGACACGACCGCGACGGCCAATCAATCTTCGTTAGCGCCCCCGGGAGAGAAGCACGCATGACGGGCGGCGATGGCATGCGGGCTGCATATCCATAATTCACGCAGGCGCCGCCCGAACCTCACCTCCGCGAGAACGCCAGAAGCGCGGAGAAACAACGGAAATTAAAATAATGCAAACTAAATGACAACCTGGATGTAAAACATGATTGTAACACTGTCACTTCGGCGGAAGGGGCTTCGTCAGTAGCTCCTCTCTGGATACGCCTTTAATAAACAATAACATTGGTATTACTTTAATTTTATTTTCCATTTAATATGAGTGCCTACCAAATGATTATAGTGATGAGCAATATTGGAAGGCTCTAAAACACCCACAGCAATTATAATCATAGACTATATACAACTATATTTGAATAATGAATGTCAGAATGTCATATTCAATAAACTAAAAATTGACGTGCCCAATTCCAAAACGTCTCATGTACCACTTTTCTTCTTTCAATATTCATTTCTTGGTGCGTGGAATCTTTGATATAATTTTGTCGATAAATATGCACAATTTTTCCAAGAGAATGCCCTTTATCCCTTTTAAAATTAAGAGTGACAGTTGCCGGCAGTTTCAAAGTGCTTCTTCTGCTGAGGTTGAATAATTAATGCCCTACTTGAGATGCAAAATGCTCTTGTCCTCTTTGCTACTGTAGCGATGTATTTCCGTAACCTCTCCCATATCCATATGCCTCTTTGTCGAATACTGACTATTTCAAACGGTCTCTGGTCTTCATAATACATTTACAGAATATGTCTTTCCATGCGCACTGTTTCAAAAGCGTCCCTTGTTCAACTAAGTTTTTCCTTTTACGCAAACAATAATGATCTTAGTTGATCTCCATTTTATATCAAATGTATAATAACCAATGTCGATGTTTCAAACGATTCAAATGGTATTAGCTTGTAAAGTATCGTCTAGTGGGTCTTTTACTATCCACAAATTTTGCTAAGTCGACAAGAGGCGTCTCGAAATAAATACATANAAGTATCGTCTAGTGGGTCTTTTACTATCCACAAATTTTGCTAAGTCGACAAGAGGCGTCTCGAAATAAATACATACAACACAACGTGTGTTCTAAGATATGAAGTCATATTGGCACTGACAAATTCATAACTGCCAACTCTCTGATTAAAAAGAGATCTTATAATTTTGAACGATCCGTTAAAACTGTTACTACGTCGTTTGGTCAAATAAATTCCGCATGTGTTGCGGCTACAACACACTAAATTAAGTTGTTTATTGCGCAATGTGGATTTAACAGTGCAGTGTCTCTTGTTCACAGAGACAAAGGGTACAATACAGAGGACCGAGACAAATCTGAACTGGTNGATTTAACAGTGCAGTGTCTCTTGTTCACAGAGACAAAGGGTACAATACAGAGGACCGAGACAAATCTGAACTGGTCATGACAGAAGCTGTGCCGCGGTTGGATGCCACGGGTGGTTAGTTGACATACTAAATGAATAACGGGCCGTATGTGTAGCGAATGAAATATTTGNGCGGTTGGATGCCACGGGTGGTTAGTTGACATACTAAATGAATAACGGGCCGTATGTGTAGCGAATGAAATATTTGTTTCCTTCGTGAAACTCACCCCCAGTTGCGCGAGGGGCCAGTACGTACATAGGGTCGCTACGACTCCGCCAACTTTCCTCTCTCTTCAATTAGGAAGTGGAGTGGAGTGGGAATAGTTTGAACGGCTCTTAACAACGAGGTCTTGAGAGCCGGCAAGCAGCGTTAGAATGCTAGATCGGGAGATACCCGAGAAAACCTGCCGACCAGCGGCATAGTGCGNGCGGTTGGATGCCACGGGTGGTTAGTTGACATACTAAATGAATAACGGGCCGTATGTGTAGCGAATGAAATATTTGCTTCCTTCGTGAAACTCACCCCCAGTTGCGCGAGGGGCCAGTACGTACATAGGGTCACTACGACTCCGCCAACTTTCCTCTCTCTTCAATTAGGAAGTGGAGTGGAGTGGGAATAGTTTGAACGGCTCTTAACAACGAGGTCTCGAGAGCCGGCAAGCAGCGTTAGAATGCTAGATCGGGAGATACCCGAGAAAACCTGCCGACCAGCGGCATAGTGCGGCACGATTCCCACGTGCAAAACTCTGGGAGCGACCCCACCGGGAGTAGAAACTACCTTGGTGGGAGGCAAGCGTTCCAGTCGCTACGCCAACCGCGATCCCAATAGGGAAGTTAAGGTTTATTCTACCCACGTTGAGAAGTTCAATGCTTTTAGTTTGGCAAATAGAGGTTGATTGTACTCAGGTTGAGAAGCTCATTGCTTTTAATTTGGCAAATAGAAATTAAGGTTTATTTTACTCAGGTTGAGAAACTCAATACTTTTAGTTTGGCAAATATAAATTAAGGTTTATTCTACTTTGTTTGAGAAGCTCATTGCTTTTAGTATGAAAAATAGAAATTAAGGTTTATTGTACTCAGGTTGAGAAGCTCAATGCTTTTAGTTTGGCAAATATAAATAAAGGTTTATTTTACTCAGGTTGAGAAGCTCAACGTTTTTAGTTTGGCAAATAGAAATTTGCAGCACCAGGGTGCGCTGGTGTCGCATGTGTACCGGATTTTCCCGTTTTGTATATAAGCAATGGGACAATTGCATTTTTCATTAAATAAATACAATTGTGTCTGGTCTTCCCGATTTTTATTGTGTTAGAACTTACGTAAAGAATAAACTTTGTTCTTCGCGCTAGAGTGAAAATATAACAAAATATGCCCACGTGTTGTTTAATATCCTATTGTAAACTGGATTTAGAGAAACGTTGCTTGCACTATTACTTATTTAAATATGACAACTAAATAAAACAAATNCCTATTGTAAACTGGATTTAGAGAAACGTTGCTTGCACTATTACTTATTTAAATATGACAACTAAATAAAACAAATTGTAAGATTATTTTGAAAAAATTCTATTTTTAAGGTTTTTCTTGTGCAGTTTTTCCTGAAAAGGGGGGGGGGAGAAGTGCAAATTGCCTTTATATGACAACTATGCGCACCTATATTCTAATGTTTTTCAATTAAAATAAGCTTGCTCATAAACGCTCAATGCCAAACACGGTTGTATTTTAATGTTTACTCTTGTAGACACAATTAAAGGAGCGTTACGGAATGAAGTTAATACTTAATATTTTGGGTTTAACAAGTATAACAATTCTAGCAAAATACGAACTTTTACAGACATTATAATTTCTCAATTTGCCGCCAGCATAAAACTGTCTACCTTGGCACACCGCGCACCTAGCGGCGGAAATTTTCCCTTTGCCAAACTCACTCATTAGAAATCTCTTCTTGCTCCTAACGTGAGCAGAATTAATCCAAAGGAAGAAGGCCAATATCGTAAGTCAACATTGGGCAAAAATTGTTTTTTTTTTTTTTTTACAAAATCACTTTAAAAAGCGAAATTCAGTGTACCAAGACAGAATTGTATGTATGAATTTATATATGTCGACATTGTACAGGAAATATTTTTATACACGATAAATAAATAACAGAAAAACAACATAAGCTCCTACAGGAAACATTTTTTTCAGAAATCCAATGATAAATCTTCTGTGTTATAATTACACACACACACAATTATATAAATACACACACACACACANTTCAGAAATCCAATGATAAATCTTCTGTGTTATAATTACACACACACACAATTATATAAATACACACACACACACACACACATACACACTGGAAATTTCTGTAAAGCTGGAAGTGGAAAATCGTAGCGGTATATAAATCAATTAAAGAAATGCAAATGTAAACTTTTTTGCATTTGTTACCAATATTTACATCATGTAGTAATTATTAACAAATATTATATTTTTAAAGATGTTAGTTAGAAACCTCCGATTTTGCCTTTTGATTACGTGTTTGGAAAGAATGGATGTCTGACGAGTTTTGCCTTTGCAATTGGGACATTATTTAATTACTCATTAAGGTTATGAAAAAAAAACCAATATACTAGATATGCCGTTGCAGAACAGGTAATGAAGGAGGGAGGGGGCAATGATTTGGCCCGCATTTAACATCGAGGTCTTGACAGCCGATGAGGGTGAAGTGAGGTGAGCGTGGAGCAGCACCGGAATGCAAGGGCGGGGGAAACGGGAGATCCCCCCC
>NQII01000200.1:620644-656552 GCA_002778355.1 Clitarchus hookeri | reverse complement strand
GAAACGGGAGATCCCCCCCCCGAAAACCCGCCGACCAGCGGCACCGTCCGGCACGATTCCCACGTGTGAAAATCTGGGAGCGGCTCCACCGGGAATCAAACTCGGTTCGCCTTGGCGGGATGCGAGTAGTCTGACCAATACACTACCGCGGCCCCAGGAAATATAGGTAGCGTAGAATTAGCAACTGCGACGTCGCGTCTGATGCAACGACTTGCATACACTAACTACCCTTACTAACACAATAGTACACCCACGTAGCGGCGACAGCGGTGCGAGTAGTGTGTGTGTGTGTGTGTGTGTGTGAGGTAGAGTGGTAACCCTAACTGCGCCGTCACGTAAGAAAAGAGACCACGGTGTGGCTGAGTGGTTAGACTGCTCGCCTCCCGCCAAGGCGAACCGGGTTCAATCCCCGGCCGGTTCACTCCGGATTCCCACAAGTGGGAATCGTGCCGGACGATGCCGCTAGTCGGCGGGTTTTCTCAGGGATCTCCCGTTTCCCCCGCCCATTTATTCCTGCGCTGCTCCATGCTCACCTCGCTTCGCCCTCATCGGCTCTCAAGACCACGATGTTAAGATATGCCCAAATCTCTTCATTCATTCCCGTAAGCAAAGGCGGGGTGTGAGGGTAGTGTACATACTTAACAGTAATATAACTTTGCCACGTTAACACTTGAGTGATCCAATACGGTATTGAAAATGACTACTGTAATTATTGTTGTGACACTTTGAGCAGTCTGGCGTGTGAACTTTCCCGTCACGTTCAGACTGTATATGATTAGAGAAACACTCCTTTACCTTATCAACTGGAAATAACATATGCAGTTAGCATGCTCTGGAACACTGCAGGCTGGTAGAACAGATACAGAAAGCAATAAGCATACATCTTTAAAATAGGAACACTAGGAAAAATACTTTACTCGCTTCATAAATGAGCATATCAAGGAAAGACGCTGTAAAAAATCTGTGTATTTAGGTATTGCTTTGCTTCTCATTATTTTGCCAATTTCAAGTTAGTATGGCTCCGAAAAAATATTGAAAAATGTGTGAACAATTACGTGGCCTTTGTAACACTTGCATCCCTCGTGATGGTACTGAAATTAGCTTTTGATTTACTAAAACTAGAAAAATATTAAACAAAACTTGAAAAATAATTTTTCGAAAACTGTACTTTACTAGCTCACGTAAGCCAGGAACTCAATCTTAACTTATCCGTATTTAAAAATTGAAGAAATTCAGTTTTTACAAAAATTAATCAACATGGTGTAACGAAAATGTTAGAAAAATTTGTATAAACGCCTTTGCTTTGGAAATTAAATTAGCAGTATTTTATCTGAAATTGGGATCAAAACGACGAAAATCTCGAAGATCCTGGAGTTATCGCTGATTCAGCACGACGAAGCATCACTATAGATGCGCAGGAGACACTAGGTGAGCTTACAGTCCATATGCACCTTAAATATAGCTTCCAGAGTTCTAGCTATCCTCACTGAATTATTACGCGGGCGGTGACCGACAGGCCTCCTACTTCAGCTTGCCAAGCGTCTTCGTATGTTCCAGACGGACTGTAATTCAGGGGTGAACTCGACTTAATACTTATAAAAATCTAATTAAATTACGGGCTCAGCTCACCCGAGCTGGCTGTACATAACGTCGTGTACCAAGACAGCTAACTACCCTTAAAAAAAGACTTACTTAAGAATATTCTCCAAAACTGACCAATCACGAGAGGGATAGTTAAAACTCATTCACCAGGCCAGTTAAAAACTCTGATAACTGTCGAATAACACAATATTATACTTGGCCTTCTAGATAAACATTGGTACTTAATGTAAGAATGGAAAGAGAGATAAATATGTTGCCAAAATAAATACAGTTGAAAAAAAGAAAATTAAAATTATCTACCGAAACAAATAATTCGTCTAGGAAAATAAATATTGGCTGAAATTAAAAACAACTCACATAAGTAATATTATAACTGATAAACATTACAAATGTTACATACTATTAAATATTCTGTTCAGGCCTAAAATGTGATGTTACACAACTGATAATCCAGCATTATTTTTGACGTGAATACGTTTTTAAAATCAGACCTAAACATGGGGTACAAGGAATATCGGATATACGACTACGATGCGAGCATGAAATTGAGGCGGTGCCACTCAGGTGCAAAGCGCGGGTGGGGGCCTGCGGCGACTGGTGGAAATTTCGAGCGCGGGCGAAAATTTCCGGGCAGGATATCTCGCGAGTCCGATGTGCCAGCGCGCTGATTATGCTGGCAATCGAAAGATCTCGCCCAGGGCTGTCGATTTAAGCCATATAAGCCAAGTATCGATTTCGGTACTTTCATTTCATTCCCGTAAACCGAAGGAATAATTACCCACTAATACAGACGTATTCACACAAAACCCACGGCCATGCCACATACACAGCCACGCCTCGATTATATGTCTCGGAAGGAAACGTTAAGTCAAATCAGGTTGCGGCTGATTACTTTGTTTAACACGCGGTGTTACCTACGTTGAATAATTGCACATGCAGCAGAGATTGACGTGAAATCGGAAGGGGTAGATTGCCGCCTGCTTGCAGACATCTACTACGTGACTTTCGATATACTTTATATTTTATTCTACACATTTCACAGCGTGTATGCAGGGCCACATGTTTTCCGCGGAAAGATTCAAGCTCAAGACAGACTTCGCCGTCTTACGTGCAAGCTTGCAAATTTCCTTTGGTTATTGACCGCCGTGTCTGTGTGAGGATACTTTTTTTTACTCGACTGGGCCAATCGCAATAAAGCTACCTTGATACTGAACTTCCGTAATTGGCTGGCAGAAACACGTGTGCGAGTTAAAATCGTCCAACCACGGTATTAGTTCTGAACAGACGTGTTTCGAAACTTTTGGCGAAAAATAAGTGGATCTTCGATTAAGTAATTTAATTACTGACTTTTGACAATTAAAGAAGGCCTTTTTGTCTTTTTTTTAACTGACATTTTATAAGACTGTTGTTTTTTGGTTTGTCATAATAATTATTCAGATAATCAGTCTAACGTTTTCATAGGAAACTACGGTGTATAACCAATACTAACAATAAAAATTCACGTGAGAGAAAATTTGGGTGTCTCCCTCTCTCTTCTGAGTTACGGGATTGGCGGGTGCTAAGTCTAGTTTTAATCTGTTTATCTACTTCAAGGATAATTTCTTCCGAAAAATAAGGGGGAGATAAGGGAGAGAGACTCACACAAACACACAGGTATTGTGTGTTTGTGTGACACTTCCACACAATCATTTATACAAAATTTAAATTATTTACACAAACTATCACTATGACACAATCGATATGAACGAGAAAGGTATGGTTCTTGGAAATAAAAGATAAAATATAATTACGATAAACTCGTTTCGGAAGTCGACAGTACCATTCATATTTAAACCGATTGGAAACGTTAACAATGGGAATGCAGATTTTTGTGACATATTCTTTAAACATATGGACGGTCGGATATTTTATACACACCGATTACGGTAATTAAAAAGCCGAGATGCAGAAACTATAAAAGACGATTTGGACATATTAGAATAATTATGTTGATTTGAGGTTCGCGGTTTAGTTTCGAGCGAGACACAATCTGAGGTTTAAATTTGGTAACGCAAAGCTCTTCTTTTATTATAAACGGCACGAACTACCGCGAAAATATATAAAAATATAAAGAGTGTTAGGATTATTTATTTTTTGTCGCAATATAAATGCGTAAACTTACCTTGCATAAGACCAAGAACATTACTATTTGATTTATCGCATGACAGAAGTTCTTTATCTTTGATACCTATAACAAACAAAGCCTTATAAAACTATAAGGAAGTATAATAAAACTTAATTTGATATAATTTTGTTAATGTATATATTTATTGATAATAATATAATTTAATACGATTCGTACAGCGAATTCTATTAATTTTCGCGCAATTTGGAAATTAAATTCTATTTATGCATTTAATATTTTGTCGAACATTTGGGAAAAACATTACAGCAATAACTTACGGCCACAAATTATGCTACTGAAATATTGTAAATAATAATGTAATAATAATATAGGCGACGAAGTGTTCGATATCCAGAACAGAGCGAGACGAGATATAATCCCCCCCCCCAATCACCTCTAAACTAGATTGTCTGAATAATTCATCCACGTGCCCAGAAGCTACGGGAGTTATACATATTTCTGTGCAGATAGCGTATTCCCATCGCGCCCTAAGGCTTTGTGTTCGGGCGCAACAATCCAGAGCGAAACAAAAACACATGTATCTGGTATCCCCGGTCGTGCCAGGGACTAATTCATTTCGTTAGCAAATTATCGCTTTCGTCGTAAAAGGGCTTTAAAAAAAACGTACGTAGGCGAGAAAAGTGGGCAGGATGACAAAGGGGGTCACGCGGCTAAGTCCCCCAGAGCCGATAATAAAAAAAAAAAAACAGCCAGATAAACTCGTTATCTGTTTTTTTTTGCAGTGAAACAACAGGTTCCATTTACACATACAATTCGTTTTCATCATCTGAACCCCCGTGTGTGTGTACGCGCGCGCATGTACACTGCCTTTGCTACTGTTTTCGCGCACGTAACTTAATAATCTCATAGCGAAAAGCAGAGAGAGAGAGACAGAGAGAGAAATAGAGAGAAAGAGGGGAAAAGAGAGAAAGAGGGAGAGAGAGAGAGTGTGTGTAAGGGCGAGAAGACAACTCGTGTGAGTTGATACATGAATAAAATATCTGNGCGAAAAGCAGAGAGAGAGAGACAGAGAGAGAAATAGAGAGAAAGAGGGGAAAAGAGAGAAAGAGGGAGAGAGAGAGTGTGTGTAAGGGCGAGAAGACAACTCGTGTGAGTTGATACATGAATAAAATATCTCTTATGCAACTCAAATAAAAACAGGACGAATCACGCACTAAACCTAGAACAATGAAAACCGCTCCAAATCAGTGAANGTTATGCAACTCAAATAAAAACAGGACGAATCACGCACTAAACCTAGAACAATGAAAACCGCTCCAAATCAGTGAAACTAATTAAAATGAAAGTATTTTTTTCAAATTATTCTTGAGATGGGGACGAGTAATCAAAGGAAAAATTATTATAAGTCATTGCAAAGCTGTGACGTCACAAAAAAAAACCCAGANCCCTAGAATGGAGCGGCGCTGGAATGCAAGGGCGGGGGAAACGGGAGTACCCCGAGAAAACCCGCCGGCAAGCGGCATCGTCCAGCACGATTCCCACATGCCAAAATCCGGGAGTGAACCCCTCCGGGGATCGAACCCGGATCGCCGTGGTGAGAGGCTAGCGCCCTGGACACTACGCCACCGCTGCCCCCCGAGGTTTTCAATTGCACGTGGCGACAGTGCAAGTGTCACCGACGAGGAAAAAGAGAAGAAATGTCACGGGATATAGCGAAGCAGCGCGTAACCCTTGCTCGGGCATAAAACAAACTCTAGTGAGGCACGCCAACAGACGTTCCGGGAAAAGTTTGGAGGCAGACATGCATCGAGTAACTCCACCACTCGGGACCTGGCGAAGAAACTCGAAAGCAAGATGACTTTGCTTGACACGAACTCAGGGGTTCGTCCAAAGCTGCCACAGGAAACCTTCGGCACGGCTCCAAGTACTGGCCTACCCAGAGAAATCACTGCGGCGACTTTCTCAGTCATGTATTTTTATGGCAGAGCGGACATTCCTGGGAACCATGGTGTTATTTTGAATGGCGTATTTTTCATCGTATGCGCCTTTCTTGACAAACTTAAGAATAAAATTTAATATATTGGCGTGGATATTAACATAATTTTACCCAGTTATAACCGTGGAAAACCCGCACTCTCAGGGCTATATTAGTCACGGGCAAAAACACCTAAGATGCTGGCAAATTTCAAAAATAGTTAACCCTGTTCTCAAACACTTAGAGAACCAACGTATGTCAAGGCAAATTTTTCATACAGTTGGCAAATTGGAGTACTGGTGGAAAATATTGCAATTTGATTAAAAACGTGCCAAAAGAACCACTCTATAAAAAAACAAAACAAGTAAATTTTTGTTTCCTTTTTTTATTATCGAATACATGTATTATATCTAATACACTGAAGAGCCAAAAAAACTGGCACACCTGCCTAATATCGTGTAGGGCCTCCCGAGCTCACAGAAGTGCCGCAAGACGACGTGGCATGGACTCGACTAATGTCTGAAGGTATGCAGGAGGCAATTCACAACATGAATCATGCAGGGCAGTCCACAAATCCAATCTGCGCCAATTTGAGAAAGGGTTGCACGTCTGTCACGTTTAATGATTCTCGTCAATCCTCGTTTGTCCCGATCTTTCGCGATCTTTTTCCGGCAGCAGCGATGTCGAAGATGTGATGTTTTACCGGATTCCCGATATTCACGGTACACTCGTGAAATGGTCGTACGCGAACATCCAAATGTTATCGCTACCTCGCAGATGCTATGTCCCATCTCTAGTGTGCCGACTATAACACCACGTTCTAACTCACTTAAATCTTGATACCCTGCCATTGTAGCAGCAGTAACCGACCTAGCTGCCGACCGCATCGCGTTACTCTGATCGCTTCCATACCTCTGTTATTTGAATACGCACGCCTATACCAGTTTTCTTGGCTCTTTAGTGCATATTAATTTCCCCTTTTATTGCATTAAGGAATGTAGATTTTATAAAAAAAAAAGTATAAAAGATTACTATAAAAACCTTAATTTGCATATATTTTTGAAACTTGTTTACCACAGACACAAATGTATAAAACATTTGTCTGTACCTACACATTTGTTGCTATCACAAAGTACCTCAGATTGTCCAAAGCCACTTGTCTTCGTGCATTAATAAAGTCAAGCCCCATCATAAGTACCGTATCGCCGTCGTCTGCGAACTTAAGGAGCCTGACAAAGCGAAACGTGGCGCACTGTCGCTGGTTGCAGACAATAATACATGCAAATACGAGTATTCTGGATTTTTCAATATGTTTTCCCCACGAAGCTTGGTTTCACCTTTCACGTCATGCAAATTATCAAAACTCCCCTTTTTGGCCTAGCGAAAATCCTCACGCGGTACATTTAGAACCTCTCCACTCAGGATTTTTTTTTTTGGTGTGCAATTTCCCGCTGGTGCCTAATAGATCCAGTTTCCTTCGAGACGACCATTACGACTGCTGTATACATGGACATCTTCAACAACTTTGTTAACCAATTATACGAGGAAGACCTAACAATTGGCTACTTGCAACAAGGTGGTGTGACAGCCCACACTCTCAATCTTAGAACGTCTGAAATTCAGTTCTTTTTCGACGATCTTCTCATTTACAAGGGGCTTTGGCCACCGCAGTCACCAGATCCGACGCCGTCCGATTACTACCTGTGAGGATTTCTAAAATACAGAGTATATGCAAGCAGACCACGTACAACAGACGACTTTGAATCAAACATCAGCACAGCAATCTGGCCAATGACACAGGACGTACTGGCAGTCTCATTCCAAAATATGGATCGTTTACTTCAGTGTTGCTCGAACGCGGAAGGCAGTCACTTTTAGCACTTGTTGTGACGTCATTACATTTCACACAGAGAAACGTACGTATTATGAAAATTTCGCTACAACATCTTGATTGTTGTTAACGTTATTAGCGAACACCTGGGTTCGGCTTGGAGTGGGACGCTCTGTATTTCACCGAACGTCACTGATTCGTGTTAGTGAGAACGGCTTTTCATCATTGACTGAACATGATGTAGACAGATTTCCGTCTTCTGCGCGCGTCTGCAACACTGACTCGCCCTTTGCTAATAGATAATTAGATATCACATGGTCGGCGACGATGAATATGTTTGGTTTTTCAACAGACTTTTATATGAGAAAATAATATTTTGATTAACACGAGTGTATTTTAGTCGCATCAAAACGAAGCGAGAAGAAGTGTAAAATATTTAAGTGCACTTATTCACACAAAATGTGTTCTTGCTTCAAATGCTATCGATGTTTGACTCGATATTGCCATTGGCGAAATAGCAGACCAGCGGAGAATTGTTAGGTTCCTGCGCAAATGACAGGTACTATCTACCCCATATTACTACCATCAGTGATAATGAGTTTTCATAGGATATCAGGATCACGGTTTGGTACTATATATTTCACTAAATTTTAATAATGAAGCCAACTTAATTAGTGTAAATGGTATATGTTAAACATTTTTAATTTGAACGCCTTTGTAGAATAACTCGCAGAAAACAGCTGTAGGCTTATTACATCCCCGCAAGACATCCTATACTAGAATTTTTCTCTTCCCAGCCAATACCCTCGGACTTAACGGAGTCACCATCATAGACTAAATATGAGGTGGACCGATTCTTCCTTTGCGCATGTACTGACCTACCCCAAACCAACACAACCGTCAAAGTCAAATGACCAACAGCGATAACGTGTCTGTTTATGTCTTAATTTTCAAAAGATAAGAACTTTTAAATGAATAATATACTTTTACCAATTTGAATTTGAACAAACTGCATTACAAATTGGTTACATGAAGTATAAAATAACTCAAAGCAATTGTTTACTAAATAGTGTTCTAACCTCCAATCCTAACCACGTTGTTTACCGATAGTCGTGTTGGCAGAAAAGCAGTTCAATGTCGGGACACGGAGACGGGTTCTGCGCAGCCAGAAAGATCGCTCTACCCCATATTCACTCTACGGGAAAAATTTATTTACGCCACAAATTATACACGTCTACCGGCCGAGGAGAATACCAACCGAGTATGAAGTGAGCGCAAATATTGAAAGTTTGCATAACCCGACGAGAATGGAACATCCCTAACGAGAGATGTCCCCTTGTGCAGGATTGGGCCACAATTTTCTATGANCGCGCGCGCAGCACTACGTTGTCACGTAAAATCTTCGCCCGTAAAACCGACTTTACAGGCAACCATTTTTTTGCTACACTGAGAAAAATATTTAGTTGCTGGTACCAAATAAATTTACTTTGAGAGTATTTGTTGTTAAAAAATATTTCGTTCCCACAACCGAATTGCTCTTGATCATCTGCATACGTTCCCTTGAACAAAAAAAAGATGTAGTTAAAAAACAATGTGTTACGTAAAACACCTATTTGTGTGTTTAGATATCTTCAGCACCTATTCAGCACACCNTGTAGTTAAAAAACAATGTGTTACGTAAAACACCTATTTGTGTGTTTAGATATCTTCAGCACCTATTCAGCACACCAACAGTTTCATGAGTAGGTAAGTGAAGAGGTTTGGGCGGCTCTTAACATCGGAGCATGGAAAGCCGACGAGGATGAGGCGAGTATGTAGCTGCGCTGGAATGCATGGGCGAGGGAACAGGGAGATCCCCGAGAAAACCCACTGACCACCGGCATCGTCCTGCACGATTCTCACGTGCGAACATCCGGGAGTGACCCCGCCGGGAANGAGAAAACCCACTGACCACCGGCATCGTCCTGCACGATTCTCACGTGCGAACATCCGGGAGTGACCCCGCCGGGAATCGAACTCGGTTCGCCTGGCCACTTGGTTCCTTAGCAGGTACGTGATAAACTACATATATAGTAATCTCAAGTTTAATATAGAATATGGTAGATTCAAAAGACTCGTTTATTTAAAACTGAGCAAATATTTTGTTGACTGGAACAATTCGACGTTGTTAATACCTTAATTTGTTGTAACAACAAAATAAAATGGNTGAGCAAATATTTTGTTGACTGGAACAATTCGACGTTGTTAATACCTTAATTTGTTGTAACAACAAAATAAAATGGCTGTGTTGCCGGCTTACATTTGGTTGGCTGTACTGTGGTCGAGTTATACGGGATCCTTTGTTCAAAAATACATCTACAGCGTTTGGTTACAATATTTATGCGACAACTAAGACATCAGTTGTGCTTTCCGGTATGGCTGGTAACGCGCAACGTTTGTAAAACCAATCTCGATAATATCATTTCAAGTGAAAGCAAGAAGAAAATAGATAAAACGGAATATGTGTGTGGGAGTTATGGTTTTAAAGTTATTAGTACCAAATTGTTTTTAACATGATACTCGTAGGTCGGTGAGNGTATGTGTGTGGGAGTTATGGTTTTAAAGTTATTAGTACCAAATTGTTTTTAACATGATACTCGTAGGTCGGTGAGTAAAGAGTCAACTTTCCAAAGTGTTCTTGGGGTTTAAAACCTCAGTTTGTCGTGGGTAAATTTTAATATTTACTAAACTGCATATTATCACACAACATAACGATAGCATAACAACAATTTTAATTAATTATTTTACATAATGGCTTATTAAAAAATTTCCCCACTCGACCATAGCTTCTTCCCTTGTCACAAAGCAATGGTTTGGAACTACCAAATTGCTTATTTTGCGGGAAACAATAAAGTGGATGTTTGCCATAACACCACTTTTTAAACTAAAGTATGTGGTTGTAGGAACGAAATATTTATTTGGCTCTATTTAAACATAATATTTTGCTGACAAAGCAGTATTATTTTTCCCAAGCACTCATTTCTTTCAGTGAATGTAGTGAGTTCCATAGTCTTAATTTGCATTCAGAATAGGCAGTGGGCAAGTCCAGTTAAATTCTAAGTATAAAACATTTATTTCAACATTTTCGGTATATCCTACCATAAACTAGAAATTCACCCATCATTTCAATATCACAATGAACGCGAATGCTTTTTATATAACACTAAGAAAATGGCGAAAATCTATTAATAACGAACTTAAAAAAGTGTGTATATGATGATACGTCCACCAGGAAGCATGAATAAGTATACATAATTTGCTGGGATGTGATTAAGAATACGTATAATTTCGTCTAGTAAACCTGACCGCACCACAAAGAGGAATAATAAAGAGAAACAAACCTATTGATTCTATTAAAAATATGTTTATTTATTTTATCGTATCGTGCCTATAAGTGCATGGTACTTTAAATAAGAGTTTAATTGTGGTAAACTAGACTGTTATTGTCTTTATTGGATTTAAATAATATCAAAAACCTTTATTTTAACAGTTAATAAATTTAATTTTCAAAATTTAGTTTATTTAGTTTATTAAGTTATATTTTTTAAAAATCTTGTTAGGTGATATTTATAGCGTATTTTAACAATTGTATCACCTAACAGATTGAATTATTACCCACGGGGCTCTAGTTTCCAGCCTTAATCATTATGAAGCTCCCTATTAATCATCATCCGAAAATCATCATATCTTGTTATTTTAGACTCGTTCGTTACCCCTGGGACGTGATGCTGTAACTTGTAAACGGCAGATCCTACCATCCCAGTCATGCAATGATTTGACATCTCTATACGTTAGGAAGACACAGTTCAATTACNTAAACGGCAGATCCTACCATCCCAGTCATGCAATGATTTGACATCTCTATACGTTAGGAAGACACAGTTCAATTACTGTCAGATAAACTGCATGTTGTACGCATGTTGTGATACGAAGTTTGCTAGTAGTTGGATAATTAGTTTAGAGGAGCAGAAGCAACTTATAGTCTGCACATAATCCACACAGCAATAGAATTTCCTGGGAAATGTAACGTGTTGTTATTTTATCAAAGATGAAAAATATTTCAGGAATTTATGGAAGAAGGTAACAAACCAGAATGAGGTTTTTGAGTTACAGGCGTTTAAATATTTAATTTTACTTTAACAGAAATAAAACAAAAATTGTACTACTTTACAAAAAAAAAATTTTACTGCTTCTTTTTATTTACTTCCCAAAGCTTATATTAAAAATATCTCTAGATAATGTAGACAAAACCTAACTGTCCATATACATTATACGGCAAAATTTATTTACTTATAATCAAAATACCGTACCGGACACTGCAGTTAAAATGCCCTTACACAAATTTGAGGAATTATGGCGGTTAATAAGGACGATTTCCCAAAAAAGGCACATTTACCTATGGGTCTATTCACTGGAAAGAGCGATGTGATTCTGTTTTCCTTATGCGAAGACGGATTTATGTCGTTCCTAACACCAGGTTAAATAATCGAAATAAGCACGCGTACAAAACCACGCCACATTTGAGTTCGAAAACCCAGGGTTTCGCTGATGTAATGATAGTGGAATCTGAAAAGATGAGGATATGGCTGTATAAAACTTTAATATTACGTAAACTAAAGTAATAGCGTTATTGTAGTTGTTTCTTTTTATGGAAGGACGCGTATAACTGTCTTCGTCTAATGGGTTGTGACGGATCACAAATAATTACAAGAACCCCCAAGCAGATTTAACTACATTTAATTATTATTAAGGTACAATATTGCTAAATCATTAGCCAAAAAATAAAAAATTTAATCAGTTAATCTCACAGCTATAGGTAAACATACAACTCATTAAAAAACGCAATTAGTTTTCGCAGTACCAAAAAGTTTTGACTTTCGCAAAATGTTAACAGACTGCAATACAAGCAGAAAAAAAAACAAAGATCGAAGATTTAATTACCAAACTATATTTTAAAAACGTATTTTTTTGCACCCAATTCAATTTTAATTTAATTAAAATTACAATAGAAATGAGGGCAACCACCATGTTCCATAAAAGCCTTCTATTCTATAAGAAACTATTTGAAAACTTCAATAAAACAAGTTACGGTGGGAGGCAGTCTTGTGAGACCCTCCAGAGCTCCTGCCGTTAAAAAAACCATTGCACGACGACACAATAGAACATTAAAATAACGCCCTAACGATGGAGTCGTGGAAACGAACATAAACATTAAAAATTAATGAACTTGGGTGGCGCACAAAGACAATCACGACACGTTAAAAACAAGAGGCACAGCAGACGCGACACCGTAGTAAACCGAAACCAAATTTAGAAATGGATAGCACTACTGCACACCCAAGCACACACGCATGCCGCACAGAATTACAAACAAGCATTTAAAACTCCTACTGTTAAAAACACTGACGTTTTCCACGTCTCACCGTTAAAATGTACCACCGCTCTCAATCAACGACAGGTTAAGTTGTCAGCTTAACATCGTTGTCGTTGAATTCGGCTCATCTGGACAAAGAAGTGCAGGCAATCTAAGCTCCACAATCGGCGTGGAAGTAGGCGTCGGCATGAAGTAGCACGAGAAGAAGAAATCTGGGACCAGGCGTGAAAGGCCTCAAATCAAATACTAACTGCCAATCATAAATTTTCACGCACGCTTGAGGGAAAAGGTAAGGAAGGGAGGGAGAACAAGGTGGACGGAGGGGGTCAGAGCCGAGCAAAGAGTTTACCACAGTTCGCAGATATAGAGGGCGCTAACATACGTAACGCGATGGCACTGACGGCGCAACCCCCACCCCAAAACCTGTGCCCTGGCGCCTAGTCTCTCAGTTTCAAAAAACACGTCGATAAAAAACACAAACAGTTCACATAAGATACAGCGATGAAGATGCTAGAATACAAAGATAAAGTAGAAGCTGCATAGTAGAACAGTGATAGACAGTTAATAGATTCGGAAGAAACGTATTGACATATAGGTCGTAGTCCAGTGACAACTCTTCAAAGCGAAGGTGTGATCAGCTCCATCTTCTAGCCCAGCGGTTCCCAAACTCTTTTGTTTCATAGACCACTTTCAAAATTTTGCTGGATCCGGTGGACCCCCTGCTTTACTACCAATTTCTAAATCTCGAAGAAAAAAAGTGAAGATTAGATCTATCTATGGAAACTTGCGTTTTGGCTAAGTTTCAACGACGAATTAACAGTTTTCGAAAAAAAAGGTTACAATTGATTGCTTGATAGGGTTAATTATTTGATAATAAAATTGACTAAACAAATATTCAATTAAATTTTAATTGATTGTGCTGTGAGTGGATGTTAAAAAAGCAAAGTTGGCCAATCGAAAAAGTGACTCCATCCAACTTTACTTGTTTGAAATCTACAGTGAATCACAGCACAAGAACCAATCAATTCTCACAAATTTTATTTAGAAAACTTCCTATTCGGAGTGGTAAAAAGAAATATAGTATATTTTCTTGTGTTGTAGGTATTTATTCAAATATATAAATTATTACACTATTAATTATTATTGTTATAACAGTCATAATATAATTAAAATTAAACACTTATAACGTAATGTAACTTCTGCAATGGTAATTACAAAAAATAATATAATTTTAATGAGAGGGATGTACTTGATGGATTGACAGCAAATTATCAATATTTGGCTTGAGTTTAGTAAGGAATAACCGCAAATCTCCCCGTTCTGTGATATTCAATCTGCTCCTTTTTTTTGTTAATAAGTTTGTAACGGCACTAAAACTTTTTTCGACAAGATACGACGAGGGAAACGCTATCAGAAGCTTTTGCACAATTCCCCACAGTCCAGGATATTTTTCGGGTATTTCTGCCTGCAGCCAAAATTTTTGATACCCTCTTTTAAATGTCACTTTCAGCTCCTCATTAGTGCTAAGCTCGAGTAGCTCCTCTTTTAATATCACATTCTCCACTTCCGTTTCATCAAATGGATTTATGATCCATGGTGGTATTTCCATCGACAGAATATCTTCAAATCTGATTTTAAAATCATCATGCAGGGCAATCAAATGTTGGACGTATGTCTGAATATCTTCATCAAGGCATTCTACCTGCGACAAGTTTGAAAACTGTGAAAATTCGCGCCGACCAATATTTTCCTTCATAAATTTCAATTTACCAAGAAAAGCTGAAATTACACTCTTAGTTTTTATTAAATTGAGGCTGTCCCCTTGTAACTGTAAGTTGACGTCATTAAATTTTTTGAACAAATCTGTCAAATACGCGATGTCTGCTTTAAAATTGATCAGGTTTTTTTTTAAATCAGGATCTTTACTTTCCAGAAACTCTAAAACTGAGTCAAAAAGTAAATAAAATCTTGATAAACATGCACCTTTCGACAACCAGCGTACTTCGGTATGTAACAGCAATCGTTGGAAGTCTTCATCATTTTCATCGCACAATTGTACAAATAAGCGCGTATTCAATGCATTGCTTCTTATTTCGTTAACTGCATTAATCACAAATTGAAGCGATTGGTGCAATCTATCACTCAAATTTTTCGCTACTAGATGTTGTCGGTGGATAACACAGTGAATTGCAGTTACCTCTGGTATAATTCTTTTAAGATGGCTTATAAACCCACGATATCGCCCGACCATGGCAGGAGCTCCATCTGTTGCCACCGAAATAACGTTTGTGAATGGAATCGATTTTTCCTTAAAAAAATCACTCAGGATTTTAAATATTGATTCACCTTTAGTGTCCGTCTTCAAAGTTTTCGCGAATAGTAGCTCTTCATGAGTTTCTTCGCCCATAACAAATCGAACATATGTCAATAATAATGCTTCATTGCCAGGTAAAGTTGACTCGTCCAGTTGAATAGAAAAATGAGTTGTTTGCAGATAATCACACAAGAAACTTTCAACATCAGAGCTCATTTCATCAATACGTCTTTGTACAGTGTTGTTACTCAAAGGAATTCTCTTGAGTATGTCAAATGAAGATTTGTGCAGAACAGTTTTTAAAACCTCTTCTACAGCAGGTAAAATTAACTGTTCTCCAATGGTGTGCGGTTTTCCAGATTTTGCTATAAGTAATGAGATATTGTAAGATGCCCGCAAGCCATCATCGTTGCTTTCAGACGTTGAAGCGAACATACTGTGCACGGTGGGTCTCTTTTCATATTTTTCCTTCAATGTTTGGAAATATTTCAAATCTTTACCTATTTTATCAGGATGACACCTTCTTAGATGATCTTCCAGCTTTGATGGTTTCATAGAGTCATTGCTCAAAACTTTGTTGCATAAAAGGCATGTGGGCAATCGCTTGTCTGTCTTTGATGGAAGAAAACCAAATTTTAAATATTCAACACTGTACTGACGACACTTCTTCTTAGATTCGGCCATGTTTCATATCAATTACCTACCTGTAAATAAATAAAAAAAAACTTTGTTTTAGTAATCTTAAGGCGATCTAACTTAACAGGATATGGCTATTTTAACAGAATATGATTAATCAATTATTATTTATATTATAAAATAAACAAAGTTCCGGAAGCAAACTGTTTCCAATTATTAAAAGCAATAAATCGCTAAGATCCATAATAGAGTTTTATGAAAACGGCTGAACTTATTTTAATGTGATATAAAATTATTATTTCATTTATTATATTTTAATATATTTCTGTAAATTCTATAGAAAATTTTAATTAAACAATATTTTGATATCAAAACTCCGCAATAATTAAATAAATTAGATAGGTAATAAAAATAAAGTAGGGACAATAAGTTCAATCTTTTTCGGCTTTCTGTTCTTTTATCGAAATATGTAAGGAAGTTCAGTATTATACATAATATACTTATTACAATATAAAATTTATATTGTAATAAGTAATATATTTGTAATGTTTGCGTGTAGTAGGTACGTAGTAAAAATTAAATACTGAACTTACTTACATACTTCCATAAAATAATACATTATAAATATACCTATCTCATATAGCAGGTTGGTTGGAAGAGATTTCTTTCCATTTAATTTCCATTTTTTGTTTAAAATAAATTGTAAAATAAAATATATAAAATAAAACTATATGCATATAACAAATAGGCAGGTAGGTACTTACTTTTACGACACTGGCAATCACTAATCTAATATCGATTCACTTTACTTTTCTTTTCGAAAGTCTGGAAACAAATTCCGTCACTGGCCAACACTAATATCGATTCACTTTTCTTTATGAAATTCCGGAAACAAATGAGTAACGTTTATCCTTGACATTCGTATTTATATTGGTGAAGAATCAAACAAGTTCATGCAAGATTGCAAGCATATACAACACAAGTCGTATTAACTTGCACGTCTGAACAAGCGTTGCGGACGGGACGGCGGCCGGCGCGGCAACGGCAAGTCTCAACGCGTTGTACTGAATATGGAATAATGCAAGTTTTTACAAGTAACAGTCGCGGAGCTTCTTAAAATATTATAATTAATAAATAATAAATATTTGCCCGGACCGGGATTTGAACCCGGGAAGGCTGGTTCGGCAGGCAGGCTTACTAACCACTGAACCATCACGTCGTCACTGCCTATAATTGATAGGAGAAGACAAGCCAACATTTTAGTTCTTCACTATCGAAACCAAATTAATTTTCATGGACCCCCGCTTACGATTGTGGACCCCCATTTTTTGTTACACCCAACGTAGACCCCCGTTAAGTCTTCCGTGGACCCCTGGGGGTCCACCTGGACCACTTTGGGAACCACTGTTCTAGCCGGTCTCCGGAGACGGCGGGCAAAACCGAGAGCCGTCGGGAATCTCAGCGCCTTGAAATCTAGCCTCTTCTCGGGCACAGCAAACGGCTACACGCTGCTGTCAAGATGGTTGCGGTAGATCAAACCAGCAGGAGCTCAGTCTCTTCATTCCGCAGACTCGTACGGCGCCCAAACAATTAACTTCGATAAGGAGAAGCGGATTCAGCACGGCTCGGTCGGATGGCGGGAACAGAACAGTTACAAGGAATTTAAAAAAAATGAAAAAAAAACAAGAAAAACCAAAGGGAGCAGCTTCGCAGCCTCGAGCCTACGATGGACCTCCTCCAGCAGGCAGTCACGGTCAGCATCACCAAGGGATGTCCAAGGCGAAGGCCAAATAAAGGGAGAGGAGGAGGAACTCCCGTGGAATCATTGAATGCGCTATTGAACCCTAAATGAATTAAGTCTAGATCCTGATCCCACTTGGTGTGGTCCTGATTGTGAAATATTTTCAAACATGCCTTTAAATTTATTATTTAACCTTTCCGCCTGGTTCCCTTTAGGATAATGACTCGAAGTGAAATGTTTAACTGCCCAGCGAAAACACGTATTCTTAAAGCCATTGGAAGTGAAATATTTAGCACTGTCAGTAACTATTTATACCGGAGCACTAAAAACTTTCCAGATCTGCTTGGCGAGAGCTCTAACTATGGAAGAGGCCTTCATGTTACGGAGTGGCAACAAAATTACAAACTTGGTGAACGTGTCCAGTAAGATCAAAATAAATACATTACCCTTCTTCTATCGTATCAAAGATCCAAAGATATCTAAGTGTACTACACTCCAGGAAGCCTGTGGTACCTGCTTCGCTGTCATCTGCCCGACATTGGTCTGCTGAGAATATTTGTACTTTTGAAACAATTCGCAAGATTTTACATATTCAGAGACATCGCTCTACTATAATGTTGGCCAGACAAACTGAACAGCTATCTTATTGAAAGTTTTAATGACGCCCAAACGCCCGCCAAAAACCGAATCGTGAAAATGTGAAAGCACCATAGGCCTTGGTGATTCCGGAACGACAATCTTACGTGCACGCCCATTTTTTTCCGGTAAAGTACACGATTCCATTTTCTTCCACATAAGGAAGCACCGCTCCCCCACTTAAATCAGTTCTAACCTGGGTTCATAATGAATCACTAGCCTGGACATAACGCAGCTTAAAAAAAAAAATTCGGGGAAGCTTGTACATACAACTTTCTCATTCATTTATACATTAAAACTTTGGGATATTTTGCATGTTTATTGCTGTGCAATACATTAAATAACGTTGCGATTTGTAACAATGTTGACAACTTTGACTGAAAACCATTTCCAAACACAACAATATACTATTTAATTCCCACTTACATTTATGCCTACCACGATAACAGACAACATAAACATTTAAAAACTGAAAATTATCAAATCTACGGCCAGCAAACCCCAACCCGAGACCTCACGAAACACAGTTTGTTTTTTTTTCAGAACATACAATAATAGTACCTGTCAAATCGTAGAATTTTTTTTTTTTAATTTGTTGGCATGCGTTGTTCTTCCTGTTGTGATAGCTGGCATCACTGACATCATAGAGAAATGGGTAATCTCGCACGCATTATATAAGCAATTCGTCTGTACTAATTGCATGGCACAATTGTTCCTCGCGCAAAGAACAGCGCNTAAACGGCAGATCCTACCATCCCAGTCATGCAATGATTTGACATCTCTATACGTTAGGAAGACACAGTTCAATTACCGTCAGATAAACTGCATGTTGTACGCATGTTGTGATACGAAGTTCGCTCGTAGTTGGATAATTAGTTTAGAGGAGCAGACGCAACTAGTAGTCTGCACATAATCCACACAGCAATAGAATTTCCTGGGAAATGTGACGTGTTGTTATTATATCAAAGATAAAAAATATTTTAGGAATTTCTGGAAGAAGGTAACAAACCAGAATGGGGTTTTTGAGTTACAGGCGTTTAAATATTTCATTTTACTTTAACAGAAATAAAACAAAAATTATATGACTTTACAAAAAAGTTTTTACTGATTCTTTTTATTTACTTCCTAAAGCTAATACTAAAAATATCTCTAGATAATATAGACAAAAACTAACTGTGCATATAAATTATACAGCTAAATATTTTTACTTATAAACAAAATACCGTACCGAAAACTGCAGTTAAATTATCCTTACACAAATTGGAGGAATTATGGCGGTTAATAAGGACGATTTCCCGAAAAAAAGGCACATTTACCTATGTGCCTATTCACCGGAAAGAGCGATGTGATTCTGTTTTCCCTATGCGAAGACGGATTTATGTCGTTCCTAACACCAGGTTAAATAATCGAAATAAGCACGCGTACAAAACCACGCCACATTTGAGTTCGAAAACCCAGGGTTTCGCTGATGTAATGATAGTGGAATCTGAAAAGATGAGGATATGGCTGTATAAAACTTTAATATTACGTAAACTAAAGTAATAGCGTTATTGTAGTTGTTTCTTTTTATGGAAGGACGCGTATAACTGTCTTCGTCTAATGGGTTGTGACGGATCACAAATAATTACAAGAACCCCCAAGCAGATTTAACAACATTTTATTAATATTAAGGTACAATATTACTAAATCATTAAACAAAATTTAAAAAAAACTAGTTAATACCACAGCTATACGTAAACTTTAGCTAACTCCATTACAAATAATAACTTTTATTACATACCATACAACTCAACTCATTAAAAAAAAAACACAACTAGTTTTCGCAGTACAAAATTTTTTTATTTATGCAAAATTTTAACAGTATGCAATACAGGCATAAAAAAAGGAATCACAAATATTAATGATTTAATTACTAAACGATATTTTAAAAAAAGTAATTTTTTAGCACGCAATTAAATTAAATTTTAGTTTAATTAAAATTACAATAGAAAGGAGGGAAACTACCATGTTCCATAAAAGCCTTCTATTCTATAAGAAACTATTTGAAAACTTCAATAAAACAAGTTACGGTGGGAGGCAGTCTTGTGAGACCCTCCAGAGCTCCTGCCGTTAAAAAAACCATTGCACGACGACACAATAGAACATTAAAATAACGCCCTAACGACGGAGTCGTGGAAACGAACATACATTAAAAATTAATGAACTTGGGTGGCGCACAAAGACAATCACGACACGTTAAAAACAAGAGGCACAGCAGACGCGACACCGTAGTAAACCGAAACCAAATTTAGAAATGGATAGCACTACTGCACACCCAAGCACACACGCATGCCGCACAGAATTACAAACAAGCATTTAAAACTCCTACTTTTAAAAACACTGACGTTTTCCACGTCTCACCGTTAAAATGTCCCACCACTCTCAATCAACGACAGGTTAAGTTGTCAGCTTAACATCGCTGTCGTTGAATTCGGCTCATCTGGACAAAGAAGTGCAGGCAATCCTAGCTTGACAATCGGCGTGGAAGCAGGCGTCAGCATAAAGTAGCACGAGGAGAAGAAATCTGGGACCAGGCGTGAAAAGCCTCAAATCAAATACTAATTGCCCATCATAAATTTTCACGCACACTTGAGGGAAAAGGAAAGGAGGAAGAACAAGGAGGACGGAGGGGGTCAGAGCCGAGCAGAGAGTTTACCACAGGTCGCAGATATAGAGAGCGCTGACAAACGTAACGCGACAGCTCTGACGGCGCAACCCCCACCCCAAAACCTGTGCCCTGGCGTCTAGTCTCTCAGATTCAAAAAACACGTCGATAAATACCACAAACAGTTCACAGAAGATACAGCGATGAAGATGCTAGAATACAAAGATAAAGTAAAAGCTGTATAGTAGAATAGTGATAGACAGTTCATAGATTCGGAAGAAACGTATTGACATATAGGTCGTAGTCCAGTGACAACTCTTCAAAGCGAAGGAGTGATCAGCTCCATCTTCTAGCCGGTCTCCGGAGACGGCGGGCAAAACCGAGAGCCGTCGGGCATCTCAGCGCCTTGAAATCTAGCCCTTTCTCGGGCACAGCACACGGCTACACGCCGCTGTCAAGATGGTTGCGGTAGATGAAATCAGCAGGGGCTCAGCTTCTTCATCCCGCAGACTCGTACGGCGCCCAAATAGTTAACTTCGATCAGGAGAAGCGGATTTAGCACGGCTCGGTCGGATGGCGCAAACAGAACAGTTACAGGGAATTTAAAAAAATGCAAAAACAAGAAAAACCAAATGGAGCAGCTTCGCAGCCTCGAGCCTACAATGGACCTCCTCCAGCAGGCAGTCACGGTCAGCATTAACAAGGGATGTCCAAGGCGAAGGCCAAAGAAAGGGAGAGGAGGAGGAACTCCCATGGAATCACGGAGTGCACTATTGAATCCTAAATGAATTAAGTCTAGGTCCTGCTCCCACTTGGTGTAGTCCTGATTGTGAAATATTGTTAAACATGCCTTTAAATGTTTTATTTAACCTTTCCGCTTGGTTTTTAGGATAATGACCCGAAGTTAAATGTTTAACTGCCCAGCGAAAACACGTATTCTTAAAGGCGTTGGAAGTTATTTAGCACTGTCAGTAACTATTTCTACTGGAGCACTAAAAACTTTCCAGATCTGCTTGGTGAGAGCTCTAACTATGGAAGAGGCCTTCATGTTACGGAGTGGCAACAAAATTACAAACTTGGTGAACGTGTCCAGTAAGATCAAAATAAATACATTACCCTTCTTCTATCGTATCAAAGATCCAAAGATATCTAAGTGTACTACACTCCAGGAAGCCTGTGGTACCTGCTTCGCTGTCATCTGCCCGACATTGGTCTGCTGAGAATATTTGTACTTTTGAAACAATTCGCAAGATTTTACATATTCAGAGACANGGCATTGGTCTGCTGAGCATATTTGTACTTTTGAAACAATTCGCAAGATCTTACATATTCAGAGACATCGCTCTACTATAATGTTGGCCAGACAAACTGAAAAGCTATCTTATTGAAAGTTTTACTGACGCCCAAACGCCTGCCAAAAACCGAATCGTGAAAATGTGAAAGCACCATAGGCCTTGGTGATTCCGGAACGACAATCTTACGTGCACGCCCATTTTTTTCCGGTAAAGTACACGATTCCATTTTCTTCCACATAAGGAAGCACCGCTCCCCCACTTAAATCAGTTCTAACCTGGGTTCATAATGAATCACTAGCCTGGACATAACGCAGCTTAAAAAAAAAAATTCGGGGAAGCTTGTACATACAACTTTCTCATTCATTTATACATTAAAACTTTGGGATATTTTGCATGTTTATTGCTGTGCAATACATTAAATAACGTTGCGATTTGTAACAATGTTGACAACTTTGACTGAAAACCATTTCCAAACACAACAATATACTATTTAATTCCCACTTACATTTATGCCTACCACGATAACAGACAACATAAACATTTAAAAACTGAAAATTATCAAATCTACGGTCAGCAAACCCCAACCCGAGACCTCACGAAACACAGTTTGTTTTTTTTTCAGAACATACAATAATAGTACCTGTCAAATCGTAGAAAATTTTTTTTTAATTTGTTGGCATGCGTTGTTCTTCTTCCTGTTGTGATAGCTGGCATCACTGACATCATAGAGAAATGGGTACTCTCGCACGCATTATATAAGCAATTCGTCTGTACTAATTGCATGGCACAATTGTTCCTCGCGCAAAGAACAGCGCACCGGTATGGATTCAGACAACTGTTAAGTCAGGTAGCACGTAGCAACACTATACAACTCCTAAAAACAATGCTAGTAAATTAAACACAGTTCACAAACTATACATAACTCCTGGCCTGTTCACAGATGTACTGGCCGGGTCGTTCGAGGTGAACGGATTTAATTGTCGGGGAGGCATTCCGGCCGTTCTGTTCCTGTGCCGAATCGAGCCGACCGCTTCTAAAGGCCGGTTTCCATTGTGGCCCGTGAAGAGAAATATCGCCGGTGCCGTGCCGCGCTGTCCGTTCATAACGTGTTTCCTCTTTTACGGTAGATAACCAAATGTAAATTAAAAGGGAAGATTTCTAACCTTGTCAACGAGTACGAAATGAAGAACTACCACAATCATGCATCGTCCACCTCGCAAGCCTCTTCACAAGGGCCAGCTTCTCATTGCTCATTCTCAAAGGAGGAGCATTCAGTGGACGACTCTACTACCACAACGCAATCTACACAGAATTGTTGCCAGTAACAGCGTCCGCTAACACAACTTGTGCCAACCACGGAACAGCATACGTCGTCACATGTTATGATGAGTAGACTACAGCAGTCTTATGGCTCGCCATCTGGTGTACCTTTACCTTAGATGTGTTCTTCTCTGTTATGTCACACGAATCAATAAATACTGTTGTGTATGAAGTTTAACGGCAATAGTGTGGTTGAGTTAAATTCACATTTTGATTGGACTTCCATTGCCTCCAGTGACTAAGACGAGGAACAAGCAGAACGACAAAAATAAAACAAGTTACAACGTACAACACAAAACGAATTATTAACAACCATAAACCAAAACAAAATATTATACATATTTAATCATAAAAATTTTGAATTTAACTCAATACATGCTGACAAACTGTGCGTTTTTTATGTGACGAGGTCTGTAAGCTTGAATTAAGTCATGTAAATTGTTATACACAAAAATAATTTGCAATTATGTACACATAAAGACATGTACTTACTTCAGCGTCAGTGCAAGTCTTTCCTCATTACATACAGCTTCTCGAAACGGCGAATATTTCTTTGAGAGAAGAAGCAAGTTATCAGCTCGCAAAACCTTTTTCGCGACATACGGAAATACAGGAAAAATTTCGCGTCATTTTTCAACAGATCTGGAAAAATAATGATGGAATTCAGCGTATATGTTTTTCTTCTCAAATACTTCGTGCACCCAGCATTTCCGTTTATATTTCACTTTTTTGTTTTCGGTCCTGTTCCTCTGCACAAACTGCAGCTACTACCACAACTTCCTGTTCGGATGAACTTTCTATTGCAACTGGTCGCATCGTCGGTCGGTGCCGTGCTGGCCGTAACAAGTGGGTTAACTACGTGTCCAACCGCGCCGTGCCGTGCNTGCCGTGCCGTGCCGTGCCGAGCCGAGCCGTGCCGTGCCGAGCCGTGGGGTGCTGTGCCGCGTCGTGTTGTCCCTTTCATAATGAGTTTCCTCCTTTATGGGACTTATGAAGGCAGACAGAACTAGACACCAGGGAACAGACATTAAGGAGGAATTATCCTCCATTTTATGTAATTATGGACAAGGGTTGAAGTAGGGGACGAGAGAAAGCTAAATACATGTAAAATTTGGAACAGTGTAACTTTTATTATTTAATGTATTTTAATGCGCTTTTAATACTCTTTCAGAGATAATTTGTTAAAGGTTTATGCAAGTGTTTGTGATGACCCTGTTGGTCGTATACAAAACTTTGTAAAATACTTTTGGGATATATAAAAATGTTTCATAAAGGTTTTGGTGGGGTTCTCCTTTATACACCACACTTTTACTTTAAGATATTAGTTATTTATGCATCGCCTACTGACGGTTGTTGCTCTGCTAGATGTAAAATCAAAAAGGTTAGGTATCTGAAAAAAANGTTATTTATGCATCGCCTACTGACGGTTGTTGCTCTGCTAGATGTAAAATCAAAAAGGTTAGGTATCTGAAAAAAACAAATACTGAAGGGGCTGAAGGACATAACGCCTGTTTCATGCTTCGGAGGCTATCCGTTGCAACCTTGCGAAATAAAGTTTAATATTCTGTTTTCATTATAAACAAGTAATTCGTATAAAATNGTTATTTATGCATCGCCTACTGACGGTTGTTGCTCTGCTAGATGTAAAATCAAAAAGGTTAGGTATCTGAAAAAAAGAAATACTGAAGGGGCTGAAGGACATAACGCCTGTTTCATGCTTCGCAGGCTATCCGTTGCAACCTTGCGAAATAAAGTTTAATATTCTGTTTTCATTATAAACAAGTAATTCGTATAAAATNCAGGCTATCCGTTGCAACCTTGCGAAATAAAGTTTAATATTCTGTTTTCATTATAAACAAGTAATTCGTATAAAATCACCTTTGTAATTATAAGCTACCATTACTGGTTTAGTTGTTTTTCATCACGCGCTAATAGCAAAATGACGTGTGTTTATTACATTTAATTTGGGAGTAGAAGTGACGAGTTATTCCCAACGTGTTCACGGTAACGAGAGGACTTCTAAAATAAACCTTAGAAAAATATCACTGCCCCTATCTGCATATATTTTAGTGGGGACACAGACTAGCATGCGCCCGGTAAAGTTGGTTAACGACGGAGAGAAATAAGTTCCGTGTATTAATTTTGAATTAAAAGTTTTCAGGTGAACATTTGTAAATACTTAAATTATTTATTTTGCTCCCGGGTTTTTTTTNTTAATTTTGAATTAAAAGTTTTCAGGTGAACATTTGTAAATACTTAAATTATTTATTTTGCTCCCGGGTTTTTTTTGATGAATTTAAGTGCAAGAATCAGCGAATTTGTAAAATACATACTTTTCTAATAATTTCACAGTTTCACTAAACCAGCGCATGAATTAAGTGATCAGGCCAATGGCAATGCTAATTTCACATATGGCGGAAGAATACACAACGTGCATAAAATATATCTTAAGCAGGGCTTTCAAAAGTGNGCAATGCTAATTTCACATATGGCGGAAGAATACACAACGTGCATAAAATATATCTTAAGCAGGGCTTTCAAAAGTGCTCAGTTTACCGCGAACGGCCTATAATCGTGACGTATCTGCGTTGCTCGCCAATTTAGCCACGGTGGCTGAGCGGTTAGACTGCTCGCCTCCCAACAANATAATCGTGACGTATCTGCGTTGCTCGCCAATTTAGCCACGGTGGCTGAGCGGTTAGACTGCTCGCCTCCCAACAAAGCGAACCAGGTTCAACCCCCCCGGCCGGGTCACTCCGGATTTTCGCTAGTGGGAATCGTGCCGGGCGATGCCGCTGGTCGNGGCTGAGCGGTTAGACTGCTCGCCTCCCAACAAGGCGAACCAGGTTCAACCCCCCCGGCCGGGTCACTCCGGATTTTCGCTAGTGGGAATCGTGCCGGGCGATGCCGCTGGTCAGCGGGTTTTCTCGGGGATCTCCCACTTCCCCCGCCTTTTCATTCCAGCGCTGCTCCATACTCACGTTAATTAGCCCTCATCGGCTTTCAATATCGCGCTGTTAAGAGCCGCCCAAATCCCGTCACTCACTCAATTTATCACTACACACGTGTTGTGCGAGGGCACAACACGTATCTGCTTCAGCGCGACCTTCGCAAAAGCACTTCCGCCCGCCCCGTTGCCCGGAGTTAATTGCACGTCTGCAAACGGGGGAGAGTGGCGACGAAATCACGAACTGGAGGGAGAAGGTCGNTACTCACGTTAATTAGCCCTCATCGGCTTTCAATATCGCGCTGTTAAGAGCCGCCCAAATCCCGTCACTCACTCAATTTATCACTACACACGTGTTGTGCGAGGGCACAACACGTATTTACTTCAGCGCGACCTTCGCAAAAGCACTTCCGCCCGCCCCGTTGCCCGGAGTTAATTGCACGTCTGCAAACGGGGGAGAGTGGCGACGAAATCACGAACTGGAGGGAGAAGGTCGCATCACCAGCGCCAGTTTCAATCAGGAAGCCGGACGCGCGCGATCGAGGCGGAGGTTTCCGGTGCCCGACGTAGCCCCGTCCTTTTGAAGTGCCGTTCCGGTGCTCCGATAACTGGTAATTACGCCCCGGCTGTTGGCCAGGCTCGGACACCGGAGCAAACTTTGCCGTCAGCCCCTTATTGCCTCTGCGNGCCCGAGCCAAGCACGAGGTGCTACCTGCCGCCATCGTCGGACTTTGCGACTCACCGCCGTCACTCCGAAATAAAATAAAAAGTGATAAAACACCACAGAGTACGTAAGGCTCCCGCGTTTGAGACCGACAAGTGCAGGAGCGACAAGGGCGACACTGCCACTAGCACCAAGTGCCCCATCGCCGTTAAGCGCAGGACTCTGAACTGGCGTGCGGAGTTCTCGTCGCACTGCGTGTACCTATGGAACTTTCAGCAGTGACCCTATTATATCCTTTATGGAAAGTCTGTAAGAAGGTTCAATGCAGAACCCTTGAATAGTTTTGTACGCATCTGATGTGCATATTTTGAGATATAAGCCATTTTTGAGTACTCTAAAATGGTGTTTCTAATGTGCGTGACGCCTTGAAAGCACTCAACAGTCCTCATCTGAAGTGTGTGTACTTTCTGCAGATCAGCTAATTGGACGCACGTTTAAAAGTTTCGTGGGAAAACGAGTTTTTCAAACACTCTGCAAAGCCATTCAAGCGCCAGGTAGGCGGGAGCCTTAAGAATGCATAGGCGAAACTGTTTGTCATACCACGAACTCCATCCACACACGTCAGTACAATGTTGTGACGCCGTTAGCCAATCAGCGTCGGATAACCTACTCTACATTCTTCAGAGTAGAATGATTTATATGAGTCGGGTACAAGGGGCTGGGCGTCCATAGCCGGAGCCGAAAAATTTTTCCTTTTTCTTTCCCCCCCCCCCTTAAAATTCCCTTTTTTCCCTTGAAATCGGCCACTTTTGGCTTAAAATTTCCCGTTTTCCCCTCAAAAAGCACCTAGTCCCTCATTTGCAAAGAATGAGCCACTTTTATTTTGCAAAACGGAACATTGGAAGCATTTGGGGGGCTCGTTTTTAATTTTAAAAAACTTGAAAAAATTAAAAAATTATTTAAAGATGTACATGAAGGAGGTCCGGGACTAGATGACAGGTGGATCGACTAAACTCCCAACACGACCGGCCCTCGCCAGGTCGGCCAGTGTCCATCTCTTCAGCCATGTTGGATGTCGGTGACCTTGACCGTTGACCTTGGCCCTGGTAACCTTTGACCTTGAAAACCCATTCCAGAAAATCCCAAAAAAAATCTGGAAAAATTCGAAAAAATAGAAACCGAGGTAAAAGTTACACTGACGTAACCGAACTGATGTTTTGGATCCAGGTGACCTTGACCCAAGAACTTGACCTTGAATAACTTCGAACCCAAAAAAGTCGCGAAATGGTTTTAAAAATTCCCCCAAGAAAATATAAAAATTGCTAAAATGAATTTACAAATATTACATTTTATTAACATTTTTAATAAAAAATTAAAATATTGAATGTTTTGGCTTAGAGGGGACGGGGGACTGGAACCGACCAGCCTCCATGATATGACGTTACACAACCGTCATATTGAATCCAAGTGACCTTGACATTTGAAATTGACCCTGTGACCTTGTATGACCTTGAAACCCAAAAAATCCCAAATTATAAAAAAAAATTACAAAATTAAATCATTCATAAATGACAAATAATTATTTAAAAAATTGTTATTAAAAACTATATTAAAAAAAGTTACATTTCCGAAGGTTTTCTCAGCACCACGTCCAGCAGGCGATTGACTCTCACCAATGTTTCTTATTGGTTAATTACTTGTCCTCGCTTCACCCCCTACCACCAAGTGTTTATTGGTTGATTACTCATGCTCGTTCGGCCCGACACCAATGTTTCTCATTGGTTAATTAGTCGACAGGTCTCCACCCCCTCACCATTGCTCATTCTGCCGAATGCACACCACTCACCATATACATTTTTTCGTTTATCATTCGTTTTCATTTTCATCACCAAGGGGTTGCTTGTATATTAATTACCGATTTTGCCACCAGACGAGTTGCCGATTTAGCCACCATGTNTTTCATCACCAAGGGGTTGCTTGTATATTAATTACCGATTTTGCCACCAGACGAGTTGCCGATTTAGCCACCATGTCGGTTGTTGTCGACCTTGACCTTCGCCGTATGTGACCTTTAACCCAAAACATCTATAAAAAAATCACAAGATCGAAAAAATCCTAAAAATCGAGGGAGAAATTACATTATTGACACCGACTACCATCTTTGATTCAATTTTTCTTAGACACCTTTCCATCATGCTCAGCCATTCCTTCCCATCTGTGCTCCATCCACCATATTATATTTTATCCATGCTTTGTTATTCCATGTCAGACATCTTAGTTCCCATCACTACAACCATCTTACATAACTTCGTCACCATGTTTCCCACATACTTCTGCTCTATCATTCCATGTCAGCCATCCACGATTTCATTTGTTTAAGCTACCAGGCAACCCGGGGAAACAAACATTCTCTCGTGCTCTGTCATGCCATGTTCACGATCTTTGATTTAGTTTTTTTTTTCTTAGTTACCTTCCTTTGATCCCGTATCATTCATACTTGATTTATGCNTCTTAGTTACCTTCCTTTGATCCCGTATCATTCATACTTGATTTATGCACAGACCATCATATTAAATTTTATTCATGCTCTACCATTCCACATCGATTTAGTAGGCTGCTGATTACTCGGTCCCCTCGAACCACCATATTGGATTAAATCACTTCTGTAATCATTGATTATAACATATGATCTCGCGCTTTAACCATGAGGACTTTCAATTTAGTTCGTAATTTTTTTTACTAGAAAAATAACTGTAGTGAATTAGAGCAGGACCGGGCATGTAAACATATTNTTTCATCACCAAGGGGTTGCTTGTATATTAATTACCGATTTTGCCACCAGACGAGTTGCCGATTTAGCCACCATGTAGGTTGTTGTCGACCTTGACCTTCGCCGTATGTGACCTTTAACCCAAAACATCTATAAAAAAAATCACAAGATCGAAAAAATCCTAAAAATCGAGGGAGAAATTACATTATTGACACCGACTACCATCTTTGATTCAATTTTTCTTAGACACCTTTCCATCATGCTCAGCCATTCCTTCCCATCTGTGCTCCATCCACCATATTATATTTTATCCATGCTTTGTTATTCCATGTCAGACATCTTAGTTTCCATCACTACAACCATCTTACATAACTTCGTCACCATGGTTCCCACATACTTCTGCTCTATCATTCCATGTCAGCCATCCATGATTTCATTTGTTTAAGCTACCAGGCAACCCGGGGAAACAAACATTCTCTCGTGCTCTGTCATGCCATGTTCACGATCTTTGATTTAGTTTTTTTTTTCTTAGTTACCTTCCTTTGATCCCGTATCATTCATACTTGATTTATGCACAGACCATCATATTAAATTTTATTCATGCTCTACCATTCCACATCGATTTAGTAGACTGCTGATTACTCGGTCCCCTCGAACCACCATATTGGATTAAATCACTTCTGTAATCATTGATTATAACATATGATCTCGCGCTTTAACCATGAGGACTTTGAATTTAGTTCGTAATTTTTTTTACTAGAAAAATAACTGTAGTGAATTAGAGCAGGACCGGGCATGTAAACATATTTATGTAGGACCTCTATTCGCTATATACCGCACTGAAGCAGGCCTGACCAGGTTCGACTCAGCCTTCAACCTCACCTCCTTCCATGTCTCACGGTCAAATTTCTAGCACTTCAACAGCTTACTTCCAAGACTGCTGCATTCAACATCCAACCTACCTACNCCTTCAACCTCACCTCCTTCCATGTCTCACGGTCAAATTTCTAGCACTTCAACAGCTTACTTCCAAGACTGCTGCATCCAACATCCAACCTACCAANTCCAAGACTGCTGCATTCAACATCCAACCTACCTACTTACAATGTATTACAGTTTTAATATGCTCTTTTTTTTTGTACGCTTCAGCATATAACTTTGCTAAATTATCATTGATTATGTACATTCAGTGATTGACCTACACAAGAAATCTTGAAGTATTAACTTTCAAATTATCATATTTTGACCACATCGTTTCATGTATTTTTATTATCATGCTCACTTACAGTATCGGCTTGTAGTGGAAGATATTAAAACCAAGGCTACCATATTCTCTATATCAGGGAAAGTAGGCATGCTAGGATAAGGTACATAAGCACTAGCGAGAAATAAAACACTTTTGTTTATTCATTGAAAACATATTTTTTACGTAAATCAGCCTACAAACATAACAAAAAAAGATACTCACATTCTCAATACTATACATGCAGTGTATTTCCAGCAACATGCTCACTTTAACATGATTAGTATAATCTGCTTATACGCAGCTCGAGGAAGTCTACGCTAGGAAGCATCCACCCATAACAAATAGCCATATATTCTTGTTCTTCACAACATTTATTTCAAGTCCGTTACAGCCTATGGAATGCTATCAACGTTGTNAAATAGCCATATATTCTTGTTCTTCACAACATTTATTTCAAGTCCGTTACAGCCTATGGAATGCTATCAACGTTGTACAATTCTTCATTTGCAATCTTGAATGCCCGCCGGCTGATTTCTTAATCCAAAGGTTGAGAATTTTCATAGGTACATTCCAGCCAAACATAATATTTTATGGGACCTTCTTCGTCTTATTATCTTAATTGATTGATTATCCTTCCCTTAATGAGATCCATGTATGTACATGTAATTCGCACCAACAAAGTGATTTCCAATTATATAATATTTTTAAATGTCATTGAATGCTGATCATTTTAGGTAGAATCCATTCGATATAGTACCTCCAGTAGAAGGATTTAGATGAGTAGGACTCAAGGGGCTGGGGGTACGGAGCCGGAACCGACATCATGCTCTGTCATTCCGTTCACCCAACCGCCATACTGAATATGTATGGCCTTGACCCATGACCTTGGCCCTGTGCCCGTGACCTTAAATAACCTTAAATCCAAAAAATCCAAAAAATTGCAGAAAAATTGTAAAAATCCAAAATTTATAAAAATATAAATAAATTTAAAAATATTAACAAAAATATTTAAATATGTACATGTAAGAGGTCCGGGGTTCGATTACAGGTGGATCGACTAAGCTCTCGACACGACCGGCCCTCGCCAGGTCGACCAGTGTCCCTCTCGTCAGCTATGTTAAATNGGCCCTCGCCAGGTCGACCAGTGTCCCTCTCGTCAGCTATGTTAAATGTCGGTGACCTTGACTTTGACCTTTAACCTTTACCCGATGACCTTTGCCTTTTAAAATCCAAAAAATTAAAAAAAATTAAAAAATTGAAATGTTGGAGAAGGTTTGGACATAACAGTCCGGAGTTGGAGACAACATCATGCTGTCATTCCGGTCGGCCGGCCGACATGTTGTGATGTCATAAAACCATCACCTTGGATCTGGTTGTCCTTGACCCTGTGCCCATGACCTTGAATGAACTTAAACCCAAACATTCACCAAAAAAAAAACACAAAAAATTCACAAATTCCTCTAAAAATTGAAAAAAAAAAATTTCAAAATGTATTTTTAAAAACTCACATATTTATGGAGGTTCCCACTGCACCGTGTCTAGTATACGACTAGCCTCAACAGGGTTTGGGAGGCTCACTTTTTGAGGGGAGAACAGTGGTGGTCATATTGGTTTAATAGGCATAGGGTATGTCAAATCAAAAATCTGTATTTACTATCCAATTTTAAAAATTAAATTTTTTATTAAAGATTATTTATTTATTATTATTATTTAGACAGAAATTATACTTAGAGTATCGCGGAAACATGCAAAAAAAACTCTCCATTCAGCTACTACATTTCCAGTCTCCTTTCTTGAAGTCTAATTATTATCTGATTTCAGAATGTGTAAATTATTCATTGTCTCGGCTTTATGTAGTTATAAGTAGGGTGCTCAAAATTATTATTTTAATATATGTATATGTGACCAATCCGAGGCCTTCATACGAGTAGCAACCGCCTGCCCAAATAATGTTATAAACATGGAATGCACTAGCATCTGCCATCACTTTTATAGGCATACTTAGCGTTAATTAAAATACCAATAGTGGTAGGCCCTTAGGAATTGGAATTTACCAGGGCGATAAACAGTCTTATCTCCTGCGCTCTTCTTGAACAACAATCCATTAATCTTTCACACATCAAGCCATGCCGATCCACACACATATCCACATATGAATCCACAATTTTTCTGCAATTTTTTGGATTTAAGGTTATTTAAGGTTACGGGCATAGGGTTAAGGTCATGGGTCAAGGCCATACATATTTAATATGGCGGTTGGATGGACGGAATGACAGAGTATGATGGCTTCGGCTCCGGACCCCCAGCCCCTTGTGGCCGATTCATCTATTTTCTACTACTGAAATATTTTATTACAAATTTTGTAAAACAAAATTTGAAGAATTTAAGTTGTGAAAGTGTTGAAAAGGGGAAGTGGGAGGTGTATTGGTTCCATATATCTTCACAAGGAAAATACAACACCCTAACATATTACATATTTCCAGAGACAACTTATTCCGTGGTGAAATGTTTAATTGCTTGCATAATATTTTATTTCGATATATTTTATTCCAACGTTTAACGTTNACTTATTCCGTGGTGAAATGTTTAATTGCTTGCATAATATTTTATTTCGATATATTTTATTCCAACGTTTAACGTTATAAAAAAAATATAGGTGGTGACCTCGATCATCACAGCGAAATAAATATTTGTTTGGCCCAAATTACAGTTGCTTATGATTAAATACGAGGGTTATTCGGAAAGTAAGGTCCGAATCGCCGTAGCAAATCGAATGTCACGCGAACATTGTAACGCGCATGCGCACCGACTCCCGGCATGCCTTGCTCGTCAAACGACGCCATTTTCATTGGTATTGTTGCAGTGTGCTGTTTACAGTGTCAGTTCAAAATTTTTAAAACAATTTATCAGCCCGCCGACTGTGAAATAAGGTCAGTGATTCTGTTTTTGACAGCAAGGAACGTTTCAGCAGCGGAAGTTCATCGACAGATAAGTCAAGTGTATGGCCCCAATGCGATGAGTGACAGCAAAGTGCGTAAGTGGGTGAGAGCTTTCAAGGACGGACGGGAAAATGTCCATGATGAACCGCGATCAGGCCGACCATCAGTGATCACAGAAGATTTGGTCAAAGCCGTGGACGAAAAGATGCGTGAAGACCGGCGATTCACAATTTCAACTTTAGCATTGGAATTTCCGAATGTGGATAGAACAACTTTGCACAAAATTGTCTCCGAAAATTTGCAATTTCACAAATTGTGCGCACGTTGGGTTTCCAGGCTGCTTACTGGGGAACACCAAATGAAAATAATGGCTTGTGCTCTTGATTTTTTGGGCCTATATCATAAGGAAGGTGATCAATTTTTAGAGAAGATTGTCACAGGGGACGAGACATGGGTTTCTCACATGACTCCAGAATCTAAACGTCATTCAATGGAATGGCGTTACCCGACATCACCAGTCAAAGTCAAGGCAAGCGGACAATCTCAACACGCAAGGTTATGGCAACCGTGTTTTGGGATAGACATGGTGTCTTGACGTCACAGATGACGAGGTGAAAGAAGCAGTTACAGACTGGTTATCCTCACAGGCGGCAGACGTCTATGACTTAGGCATACAAAAGCTTGTAGAACGTTATGACAAATGTTTAAACAAATATGGAAACTATGTAGAAAAATAGAAAAACATGTAAGGAATTAAATAAAAAAAAGTTTTTGAAAAAATCTGTGATGGTTTATGTTTTATAAGAAACCGGACCTTACTTTCCGAATAACCTTCGTAATTTGAGACCGTACACTATTTAGTTTTCACAACAAAAATATTTAATCAGTTCAAGCATGTGTTTACTTCACCGCAACAAATAATTTCAGCACCAAATCGAATTTCTTTCCTTCAGCAATTTATCTCATTAACATTTTTTAANATTCACCGCAACAAATAATTTCAGCACCAAATCGAATTTCTTTCCTTCAGCAATTTATCTCATTAACATTTTTTAACAGCTATTGAATTAAATATTTCGCTAGTTCAATTTTTTTTTCTGAGAGACCAGCAATATGAGAGAACTATAACAGCTTGAATCCGCCTGCCTTAGAATTAATATAGCTATATTACTCTACCCTTCCCACTCTCATATTCCCTGTACACCTTCCTCCCCACATCCCGGTGGAACGATCGCATTTTCAAGATTCATGATGTTCAGAAAGTAGGATTTGCTAAACTGCTATCCGAGTTCAACAGCAACATATCAGAAGCGATTAAGAAGAGAACGCACATACAGTGTTATTCTGGCACCCACACACCTCATAGACTCTAACCCCCAAATGTATATGCGAGGATATTATTACTCAGATTACAGATGAGTGGTTACCAATTAGCGTGAAATACAATTATTTTATAAATCCATATTATATTATCAAGAAGAAAGTACACCAGCAAATACAGAGCAGGGAAATGAAATTTTTAAGACATTTTAAGGGCCCATGAAGTGCGTTGCAGAGGTTTGGTATATAACATACGGTTTTTAAACAATTTGATACTTTATAGAGGTGTTTGAACGCGAAAAGCACTTAAGAAACTATTCGTGCCAGTAGTATGATTATGATGAGTCTGGGGCATCGGCGTCTGGCGTAGGAGCTAAGCGCCGGCCGGCCGCAATATTGAATCCATGTGACCTGATCCATGTAAACTTTTAACCCCAAAAATCCAAAAATAAAAATAACAAAAATTAAAAAATCCAAAAATTTCTAAAAA
>NQII01000200.1:538744-620452 GCA_002778355.1 Clitarchus hookeri | reverse complement strand
AAATATATATATATATATATATATATCCTAAAAAATATTTAAAAATTATTTCAAAATTATCAAGATATTTATTCAAAGAATTTATAAAAAAACTTGAATTTCTGTAGGCCCCCTTCACCCCCTCCAGCAATACTCATTCTGCCATCTTGGTAGGTGCAGCCGTCAGCCATTTTGATCGCTGCAGACCGCCATATTGGTAGGTGCAGCCATCCGTCCTCGTGGTCTGTGTAGTCCACCATTTTGTAGGCGTTACTGCCACCATCCGCCATATTGGCTTTTCTTCGTTTGTCATTTGTTTATGCATTACTGGAGTTTGTCTCTCACCTTCGTTTAACAACCATCTTGGTTTATTGTTTGTCATTTGTTTTACATTGATGGTGCTGTCCCCATCACTGCGCCCAGCAGACGACTGACCCCCTTCAACCCCTGCAATGTTTCTCATTGGCTAATTACCCCACCCCCTTTAAATATATTTGATTGCTCCGTCAATGTTTCTCATTGGCTGATTACTCAGGTGTTTTAGGAAAACTTCGTTGAACCAATTAGTAGGGTCCCCTCCACCCCCTTATGATATATTTAATTGTTCCACTGAGGTTTCTAAATAACTAATTAATCGGGTGTTTTCGGAAACCTTCGTTCCGACCAATCGGCGGCCTACTTTAATCTCGAGGGCGGACTATTTTATCCTCTTAAAAACTATTTATAAGACGCACCCCGGTAACAGCAGGCTGGTCCGTGTAGGTTACGCCGTACAGTAGAGGATATGTACTTGCATATTTTTCTCGGGAATGAACTTAACACCAGGACGCACTCCGCCGTTGCGAGAAGACTTGGTGGAAGGTCTCGGTCTCAAGCCTAGGTGCACTTCGCATGCAAAATACGTGCATGTGGAGGCCCAGTCCAGCAAACATTGCCTTTTAACAACATCGTTAAGTCAATCACATTTTTCCTGCCATTTACATACAAAATTCCCTTTACTTTTTCGGAAAAGTTCGTACACTACACTTTCGTGCATTCTTGCTTTCCATACGTGGACATCACGATTTTGTTTTACCAACTCCTTCAGCGAACAAGAAAGCGTAGAGTTAGGGCATGCATTGTAAACGTAACAGTTTTTATATTCGCACGTAAATGTGTGCCGCACATAACAGCCTTCGAAATAATCGTATCAGCATAGCCAGTGAATTGTACCGTCACAAAATTGAATTTGCAGAACGCCTCAAGCATCTCGAAAAACGTACGCGTCGGTACCCGCAATTCACTTCACTGTACTTGCTCACGTCTTCTGACCTGAATGGAGAAAATTCGGCGACGGACACTTCCATTTCTTCTTCGATACCACAGTATTCGAAGTCGGAGCTGATGGGGCTCTCTGCTGGGAGAGAATACGCTGTAGGACATTCTGGCCGATGGGGGCTGGTACGGGTTGCCTGACGGTTGCAGGTTCGTGGTAGTAGACGGCTTTGACGAAGTTGCTCCTCGTACCAATATGGCGCGGGTAAGCTGAAGAATATTATCTCCATTTTCTTCTGCGTTGCTGTTATTTTCTTCTTCACTTGACCACATGGCTATCGTAAATTTAACAGGGGGTTAAAATCCTGCAAGTTTCGAAATTGTCACTGGGTTTTCCTCTTGAAAGAGCGAAAAAGGAACGACAGCGAGAAAAATGACTGCTTTCCCGAGGGGCCTTGGGGTGCGTCTTCTAAAGAGTTTTTAATGGGAAAAAATAGCCCGCCCTCGCGATTGGTTGGAACGAAGGTTTCCGAAAACACCCGAGTATTACCCAATAAGAAACATTGGTGGAGGAATTAAATATATTGGAAAGGGGTGGGCAATTAGCAAATGAGAATCAGGGGTGGGGCAATTGGTCAATTAAATATATTGGAAGGGGGAGTGGAGGGGTCAGTCATCTGCTGGGCGCTGTGCTGGGACAGCACCAGCAATGTAAAAACAAATGACAAACGAAAAAACCCAGATGGCGGTCGAACGAAGGGGAGAGACAAACTCCAGTAATGTATAAACAAATGACAAACAAAAAAAAAACCAATATGATGGACGGTGGTTTTGATGCCTTCCAAGTTGGCGGACTGCATCGACCAAAATGGCGGACGGCTGCACATCTATCAAGATGGTGGACTGCACCTACCAAGATCGCGGAATAAGCATGGCTGAAGGGAGGTGTAGAGGACCTCTGGAAATTGAAGTTTTTTTTTAAATAAATGTTTTATGTAAATTTTTAAAATTTTTAAAGTAATTTTTAAATATTTTTTAAATACAATTTGTTTTATACATCACTGGAATTCTGTGATTTTATTTTTATTTTTGGGTTTAAGCTTAAGGTACGTGGACACAATATGGTGGCCAGCCGGCGACTAGCTCCTACGCCAGACGCCGATGCCCCAGACTCATCATAATCATACTACTCGTGACCAAACGAAAGTTTTAAGTTCTTATCTCAACTCCAAGGTTTATTTTATTTTTTTGGCGTGAAAATGGCTAAAACAGATGTTTACAGTATCAGTTTTTGCTGCTAAATTTTCTATACTGAAACTCTAGAGATTACTTTAGACACGTATCATACTTATATCTTTATTAGCGTGCCGTAAATGAATAGGGCCACGGCTGAAAGTCCCATAGGGCACATATACGCTGCACAACGAGAACACTGTGCGCCAGTTCAGAAGAGCCTTGCGCTTAGAGGCGATGGCGCACTTGATCCGCGTGGCAGTGTCGTCCTTATCGCTTCCACGCTTCTTGGCCTCAAACGCAGGAAAAAGCTCCAGGTTTAGAACTTTAAATATTCATTTCTCCCTTAACCGCCAGGTATAGTGTAATGAGACAAGGCAACATATTTTTTTTTTGTTAAATTAACCATACTGCTTACGTCAGCAGATAAATCCTCGCATATTCTGGAGGGTCGCATTTTTTCACGCACAAATGGGGTGCTAACCTTTATTTTCTATTGGGCGGGGTTGATATCGGCAAACCAATTTATCGTCGATTACAAATCTCTGTTTGATATCACATTATACCTAAACTCTGAGAGTAAGCTCAGTCACTGAATGTTTTATTTGCAATAAACGTGACTTTTACGTTCACTTTTAAAAGGGCGTGTACACCCTTAAGGAAAGGCCTTATGCTATGTTATTCCTCGTAAAGTTTTTATGAGGGATCACCTCCCGGAGTTCGTGGGTGACTTTCAGTAGCACGTTGTATGTCAGTTGAGTTACCCACCCCACCCTTTCCAAGGCGCAGTAGCTGCTTCACCTGGCTTATGGATTGTCCGCCCCTGAAGTGGAAATTTGACGGGGAAAGGTGACTGTTTTGAATAGCTCCTCGTACATCACAAGTACGTTTATTTATTAACTCGCAAAAACAAGAAATGCGTGAGGGGGGTTGGTGGGAGACGGCGACTTGTTCGCTGCTTGTCCCAACCTTTCACGATGCCAGGGTCGTACAGTTTTCTCGGAAGGATCGTAGAAACCACTTTCAGGATCGTAAATTTATAAAGTAAAACACAAAATTATAATGTCTTTTAAATAAGATTAAATACAAATTCTTGCTTAAAAACAAAATTTTCAGGCAGTACCAACGCAACACAAAATAATTTACAAAACTTAAAAATTTATTTTAGTAAGGAAATAAGTACATGAAATATTTTAACTTATGGGAAACTTTAAAGGTGGAAGAAAAATCGAGTCGGCAACGCGGTTACTGCAGGTTTAAAGTACTCTTAGATAAACGAGGTGGTGGGTCTTAAAACGTACAAATCAAAAGGACGATCGTACGATTGGCGTACGATATGGAGTTTGGATCGTAGATCACACACCACACGGAATTATCCTTGCACGATCAGGACCGTACGGCTGGCGACGCCGCGAGAGCCCAAAACCCCGGCGCGCGGGCGCGGGACCATCTGCCGGCCGCTCCCTGGTCCTATTATCGGGAGACGTATGGGCGTAATTTGGTTATCTGGCGCTTCATATCGGGGGGCCAGGTGCGGCCGCAGGACCCCAGTCGCCAGCCGCGGTCGGTGCTCCAGTCCCACAAGCCATCGCCGTCCGGAGAGAAGGAGACGCGACCCGGGACAAACGTACACGAGTGGTGGGGGACTTCGGCGACGCGCTGCGACACCCGTCGTACGTCTTCCGTCGACGCGAGTCAGGCAAAACGTGCAGTTAAAAATCTTCCTGTGTTCGCGGAAATTTTTACGGGCGTGTAGAGTCAATATACGGAAAAGCTATCCGTATAATGAAGAAAAGCGGAGCTGAGCTCCATCAAATTAAAATACTATATGTCTCCGTATTTTCCATAGCCGAGAGTATACACGAAGCTTTTTTTTTAGCCGGTGTTATCACGAAAGTACCATCTCAGCGGCAGTCAGGATATACACGCCACTTAGACCTACTGAAGAGCCAAAAAAACTGGTATAGGCGTGCGTATGCAAATAACACAGCTATGGCACCAACCAGAGTAACGCGATGCGGTCGGCAGCGCCTATATAAGACAACAAGCGTCTGTCAAAGTTGCTAGATCGGTTACTGCTGCTACAATGGCAGGTTATCAAGATTTAAGTGAGTTTGAACGTGGTGTTATAGTCGGCGCACGAGAGATGGGACATAACATCTCCGAGGTAGCGATAAAATTTGAATTTTCGCGTACGACAATTTCACGAGTGTACCGTGAATATCGGGAATCCGGTAAAACATCAAATCTTCGACATCGCTGCGGCCGGAAAAAGATCGTGAACGAACGGGACAAACGACGACTGACGAGAATCATTAAACGTGACATACGTGCAACCCTTTCTGAAATTGGCGCAGATTTCAATGCTGGGGCATCAACAAGTGCCAGCGTGCGAACTATTTAACGGACCATCATTGATATTAGCTTTCGGAGCCGAAGGCTCACTCTTGTACCGCTGTTGACTGCACGACACAAAGCTTTACGCCTCGCCTGGGCACGCCAACACCGCCATTGGTATGTTGATGACTGGAAACACGTTGCCTGGTTTGACGAGTCACGTTTCCAATTGTATCGGGCGGATAGGCGTGTACGGGTATGGAGACATTCTCATGAATCCAGGGACCCTACATGTCAACAGGGAACTGTTTAAGCTGGTGGAGGCTCTGTCATGGTATGGGGCGTGTGCAGTTGGCGTGAAATAGGACTCCTGATACGTCTAGATACGACTCTGACAGGTGACAGATACGTAAGTATCCTGTCCGATCACCTGCACCGATTCATGTCCATTGTGCATTCCGACGGACGTGGACAATTCCAGCAGGACAGTGCGACACCCCACACGTCGAGAGTTGCTACCGAGTGGCTCCAGGAACACTCTTCTGACTTTAGACACTTCTATTGGCAACCTAAATCACCAGATATGAACATTATTGAGCATATCTGGGATGCCTTGCAACGTGCTGTTCAGAAGAGATCTCCACCGCCTCGCACTCCTATGGATTTGTGGACTGCCCTGCAGGATTCATGGTGTGAATTGCCTCCTGCATACCTTCAGACATTAGTCGAGTCCATGCCACACCCCGTCTTGCGGCACTTCTGCGTGCTCGAGGGGGCCCTACACGATATTGGGCAGGTGTACCAGTTTTTTTTTACTCTTCAGTGTATATACCTCTGTCCCTAGGGCACCCCTTTATTTGCTCACTGCTCATACTTATCTTTGTAAAATCTTTACTTTAATCATCCGTGGTTGTTTCATGGCCGCTATCGTTCGAGGCACTGGAAGACCGATGATAACAGTATTATGGCATGTAGGCTGTTCTAGTCGAGCGAATAAGTAGGCTACATCCAAAAGTTGCTCTTGAAACTTACGCTAGCCAACTCTTACGTCAATCATGAAGTGTACAGAGGCCCTTTGAATTAACACGCGAAAAGGATGTGGTGAGCCATACTGCAAATTAGTTTGCTGTAGTACATGGACACATTTTGCTACTCCACACAGCATTTTATAGCTCGTAATATTCCAGATGTTCATATAGTGCATCAAGTGGACGATCCTGCATGTTACTGTGAGTAACTTTGCATAATTTGTGACCACTTATACCACTCGCGGTAGTTTATTTGAGACACTATTTTTGTTTCCAGAAGCAATAAACCAGCAGTCTTGAGTTTAGATCATTGTACTCTTGGTAACCATGCGCGTATTTTCACTACGGCAGAGACATACAAAAGGAGTTCGACGCACATCGCATGCTAAAACGTCTTTTCACTTCAGTAAATTAAATACAATTTTTCTACAAAATAAAATAACTGAGTCATTAAGAGTTATTTTACTCAACAGTATACGTGTGGAATTTCTATAGACTATTGAATGATTACAAAAAAATTTTATATTTATAAAATATCTCATTTGTTTATTCTGGCTTACCTTAGGCCGTGAGCAAGCGTATCCAAATTAAATAAATAATACGACAGTTACAAATTATAGATTTATTTAGAGCTTCTATGCAGTTTAAAACTTCATGAGAAACTCATTATTCAATAAATGGATATAAGTAATTGCAGAGACGGCAGTCTGCAGATCGCCCAGGATGTGGTCACTATGCGCATGCGCCTATGGGGTTAACACACATTCAGTCTGTCTGTTGCCATCATTTGTAAGGTCTTTCACTCACGCATCCAGTCCACTAGTCCAGCCTGCCAGTGGCACTATTCGCTGCGCCGATGCTCCCACTGGTAATTTCTCTCGCCGTTCCTTTCTCTTATTGCTCGTCGTCTATTGCTAAAACTCCAACCACTCATCCAATCATCAACTCTGGCTCGGAGGCACGTCGCACTTTTATACCCGCTGGCTTTGACCTAGAAAGTTCGACGCACTCCGAGTCCCGCTGAGAGAAACTAGGACAGCAAACAACCACTAGAAAATTCTTCAGACAAACAAGGAAATTCAATCAGTTGAATGTCAGATGCGCAAGTCGCAAACGACTTATCGCGGGGCCAAGCGCGGCGGCAAGCCTGTGTAAGCTGATCTTAGTTTTCGTCGCCCGCTCTTGAATTACATGCGTGACCTTCACACATTTCCGCTCTCGCAAGGGAAGCGAAGCAGCGAGTGCGTAACATTATAATACTTGTTGAATGTTTTTGCACTATAAACTAATGTAGGATGCTAGGTGAGAATAAGTGTGTCGTTTTCACAAGCGCATATGCAGTAGCCACGGCCATTACAGTCTACAGGCGCTTATATAAAGAGAACGATACCACTTGTGGTCTTCATTCCGTTTTTAACGTTGTTTTCGTGGCCCGATACAAGGCAGCTCTGTGACCACTTCAGTTCGCTCGTGGCGCCGTTGTGCAGCCAGACAAGTAACTATTGCAAGCCGTTGTACCTTTTCTTTCTAACAGACGTAACACATTGTTATAAATTGTCTTATATTTTATACGTGTTATGACAATTTGTAGGGGAGACCAAAGCTAGTTAGCACACTTTTCAGAAAATTATTTTTAAAATTTATTTTGTTATATTAATATGAATTATGACAAAGAAGTTTCAAACATCAACATTTTCACAACAATTGTATACCAAAACATTCTTGACTTTTGAATTAGATCAAGTTTTGTTTAAAGATTACATTACTTACTGCATGTGTGCTACTTGCCCCATTCAAAGGGCAAGATGGCACACACAAAGGGACATGTTGCCACACATCACAAAATTAAGATATTGCTGTTAATTTTGGTGATCAAACGAAAACATTTTAAAATTAAAACAAACAAATAATTATACAACACACGACAGTTGCTTTTGTACTAAATACTCATGTTTTATTGGAAAATTAAATAGCTGGATTTCTTGTAGTTGTAGACCCTAACAGAAACTGTAAACATGTCATCTACACAGTAATGAAAATCAAATGGTTGACCATTTAAAATGCAGGGTTTTGTTTAACCACATTTAAGACACTACAATGTATTTTCATTGTTTATCCAGTGTTGCTCTTGTACCTACATGTCCCGCTATTAATGTGCCAACTAGCCTCAGTCACACTACTGAACTGTACGTGACTGTGCATAAAATCTGGAAGACATGTCCCAGCTTTTTAGTTATTGTTAGTTGAAGATCGCATGTTATGCTTTCATAAGAAAATACACTTTAATAACGTGGCATCTAACATTATAGTAATAAGGCATTTAGATTATCGCAAAATGCTTACTCACTGAGTGAAAAAATTGAACAAATGATCTCACTTGCGCACTAACAAAGACTGAGGGCTGCAACTCTGAGGATCTAGGGATCAAGCCTGCGAGCACCTGCAGTCCAGTTCATGCTGCTATCTCATATTAACTTTCCGAGTTATAAGCAGCGTGTCAACTTACTCCTGTAACCACTTAGCCCTACTCATGACTGAAATGATATTTTATAGTATGAGCAATTCAAATGAATTTATAATACGGAGATTGTTTTAAGGAATATAAATTTGTCTACGAAATGGAATTTTACAACAACAACAAAAGAGTTAGTTATTCATTCGGGGGAGCGTTTATGTTGTACTATCTTACAATCAAACTAAAGAGATATCCTTTTAGTGAGCAACATTAGAGTTTGCCATTGTTGCAAGAGTCCCACCTTAAAATGGATGCCGAAGTCTGATGACGTTCTATTCTGACACGACTGTTGGCACGTCGGACTTCCTGGCGGCTCCTTGATGCGTCTTCCTGGGCCAGCGTCGCGTCGTGCAGAGAACAGAGGCCACGAGTGCCCTATATCACCATAGCATCGCGCAATCGTGCCTTGTCTCTCGGTCTGGCGGAGGTGTTTCTAATCAGTGGCACTGCACGCCGGCTGGCAGCTGCAACATTTAAAAAAGGAAATCCCCATGTTAATTTTCAAAGATAGGTGTTTCAAACAAAATGTATTGTTACGCGCTCAATGCTTCGCATACCGCGCTAGTGAGTGGAAGTGAGGGACAGCAGTTACACGAAAGCTAGCGGCATATCATAAAGGACGCCGCCGCCACACACGCCGATAAACTTATCGCAGCTCGCGCCTCGCTGTGCCTGAGAAGCTCATATTTCTCCATTTATCACGCGGGAAAGTCGTCGTCATCACCATTACCTTCGCCAGAACAACTTGGATTGCCGAGAACGTTCTGGACGGCACCTACCTCAAGTATAAATACCACGCGAGGGCCTCTGGGAAGTGAGTGATTAAGAGCCGAGAGTTTGGCGTCTCGTGTTACCTTAAGCGACAGTTGGGTGATTCCGGAGCGGCGAGGGACGACTGCAGCGATCTGCGAGAGTGCGTCGGCGAGCTTGTGTACAGTGAAGAGTGGGACTGATCTGCGGGACTGTGAGATGTGGATGCGTGAGTGAAAAGACATTCGGGACGATGGAAATAGACAGTTTTAATTAAACGTGTGGAAATAATTGGAACCATTCTGGGACACTAGCAAGAGTAGAGACTGCGATAAAGACTTTAATTAAAATGCAGATAGTAATTAAATGTTGCGCTCAATAAGAATAATAAGAGTTAATACGACGCTCAGGCTGGTAAATAACAGATATTTTGACTGTTTGTAGCATTGATAATAAATATAATTATTTAATTCAGTTCTTTAATTTTTATTAAGACCTTCATCCCTCACGAACTCAGATATGCCCCTCAGGAGTCCCATGTAACAGTATTCTTCACGAATGTTTTTAGGAAAAGTTCCCTACAGCGGAGTGTGCGGTATGATAATATTGTATTTTGCACACTTATTATTTTTACTTCCGCTGCACACTTTCTTTTACTATAATTCTAAATATTTATGTTTGCTATTTACAAGAAATTTCTACTGGCGGAAGTCATTGTTATTTAGTTACGCTACATGCGTGTATTGTTTGGCAAATGTTTGTTTATTCCCTTCTTTATTTCTTTTAATTGCAGTGTTAAATTTTCTAAAGGCCAATGTTTAAAATATTTTCAGAATTGTAAATTGTTGTTAACGTAATGTTTTGATGCAGCATATTGAAGTAGTTTTTTAAACAAATGTAATATACATTTAAATGTAAACATTGTTCAATAGTTGGCAGCATGGGACACAATGTAATATGTTAAGAGAGATTTTTGAAAGTGCTTCAAGTTTAAGCCCTATATTGCTTTGGTAAATTCAAATTTGACTGTGTTGTAAAAATCATCTGTTTCGAACTTAATCAGCGACATATTATATCCGGGATGTCTCAGCTGGTCAGCTTGGAAATGAATTAAAAAGGTAATGTTAAGATGATCCTAGCGTCAAAAGGGTTTTAAGCTGTTAAATAAGGCAGACGGCGTGCGCGTGGCGCAATAGAAAAGTGCCTTGATCATTATTTTTGGTGGAAAAGGAATTTCCAAATCACGCATTTTATGTCGTATAGCAATAAGGTTGCTATGATGTCCTACGAGATCTTCGAGTTCCAGAGTAGCTCGAACTTACAACTAAGTAAAGCATGTATAAGTTGCAGATGGGAGTAGTTTCATTTAATTTCCGCAATATTTGTTTAAGTCTTTGATGGTTTTGTCCCACTGAATTTCCTTTCAACTCTGTTCACACTTCCCTCAGAAACGGAATTCAAATGTATCTACCAATTAACTTTATTAACTGAGCTAAGCCGAGGCATTAAAATGAGGGACTGATAAAGTGAAATAAAGGGAGGCAGATTTTTTAATAGACATTGTATTAACCTAGCCCTTGTATTAAAGCGCTTCACTATGTTGCCAAATGTCAACAATTTTAATAATTTTCTAAGTATAGCTTTTTATTGAATTTGTGCTGTATACGTAATTTTTCTGAAACCTGAGATTTTATGTTTGTCATTAACTGTTTTATTGGTAATAATTAAATGCTCCTCAATAATTTGATTTTTTTTGGTTGGTAGTTTGTGCAGCAGCAGTATTCTTATCATTATTACAGTGTCATTCATGTGTTCTGTTTGGATTGGAAGAGGTGCTTTCGGAGTATATTAAGTTCATGTAGATAATTGTACGATTAGTACACACAACACTATAAGTAACAAATACAACAAACTTTACAGTGCCAGCACAATCGTGGGGCTCTTCCCACTGCTACCACCAAAACCACACTAGTTACAACCAAACCTTCCAGGAGATGTTTCCATAACATGTACAGGCTGTTTGCAAGGAATTTTTAAAATTCATGTCTTACAATAAAGTACATACTGCCTATCTTTAATGAAAATATATTCTCGTGGTGATTATCTCCTAAAAAATTCGTCAAGAACACATTTCGTTTGAAACTAATATCTTTAAAATTAACGCACTGAGGCGAAATTTCCTTAACATGGGGTTTCCTATTTAAATTTCGCAGCTGCCAGTTGGTGGGTAGTGCTCTTAAGTTAATAGCTATTTTGGCAGTAGCGTCCCGATTGCTGTTATCTGCTGTCCACTGACCTCCTTATAATTTTAGTTGTGATGGCACGTTCAGGCAGGCTGCCGACCTAAGGCCTGTCCACGCTATCACAACTACACTGAGAAAAAAATACTGTGTGCAGTTGTAGGAACCATCTAGAATGTTAAAATAGGGACATACATATGATAGGTTGTTTTTAGTATCTAAATACTGTTAACATAGACGGTAATACTAACAGAACTGTTCATTGTATTCCGGTCTGCGGTTGTATTTACTGTTGTACACGTGGTTTCTACAGCAAAGCACTGCGTTCCTTCGCAAAACAGACAGTACCTCCAACAGAACAACTTCAACAATAGTTGAGGATTGTTATCACAACTAGGATTGTAACGACCCAACAACACATTCCGTTTCTGTCACCCTCAAACCCGATTACAGAACTGTCAAGTACTAGCAACAGAGCATCACGTTAGGCTATTACAATTTTGATTGTTGTGGGAGCAATTGCAACAATTGCAACAATATTGTTGCAATTTTTACGTTGGAGATACTGTACGTTTTGTAGTAGCAGCAATATTCACTGCAGGAAATGCAATAAGGAACACAGCAAACAGTTATGCTGCTATTACTATCATTGTTAACAATATTTAGATAGTACCTGCAACCCTGCGATAACAGTTGTTTGAAAGATTCTTGCAATGGGGAGAATGAATAAGTGAAATATTTTGAACATACCCCATTGCAATGGAGTACGTTCAAAATATTTCACTTAACCTACTTGAACAGTCTATATGCTTCCTATGACCATATTTATTTCTCAGAGTAAAGGTGTCACATAAGTCTGCCAGTGAAGAGCAGAATCCGCGATAGACTCGGTTCGAAAGGAACGCAGCAACGAGGTCACGATCGTGCAGAAGCAGCTACAGCGCCACTGTTCATCGAGTTGGCAAACTAGCATAAAAAACGCAGACATGTTTTATAGAGCGATGCAGCCCACAAGGTCTCGTCATTTCATTCGCCTAAATATTGGTATATGTCGGGTATTCAAAGCTTTATAGTATTTTGCAAGCAACACACTGCAGCCGAGCGGCTGCTGAGATTACTCAACTTGCACAATGCAAATTGTTTATCTTAACATTTATGTTCGCTGGATTCTGCACCATCCACTACAATCACCGTACGTGTGTTTGGTCATGCGATTAGCGCGTCCGACACGCATTCTAATCAAGATGTTTTGTTCCGGTTGACTGCACTGTGTGTGGATTCTACCATTATGTTCTGGTTGACNACACGCATTCTAATCAAGATGTTTTGTTCCGGTTGACTGCACTGTGTGTGGATTCTACCATTATGTTCTGGTTGACTGCTATGTGTGTGGAATCTACCATTGTGTTCTGGTTGACTGCACTGTGTGTGGANCTACCATTATGTTCTGGTTGACTGCTATGTGTGTGGAATCTACCATTGTGTTCTGGTTGACTGCACTGTGTGTGGAGTCTACTATTGTGTTCTGGTTGACAGTACTGTGTGTGGAATCTACCATTGTGTTCTGGTTGACAGCACTGTGTGTGGAATCTACCATTGTGTTCTGGTTGAAAGCACTGTGTGTGGAATCTACCATTGTGTTCTGGTTGACAGCACTGTGTGTGGAATCTACCATTGTGTTCTGGTTGACAGCACTGTGTGTGGAATCTACCATTGTGTTCTGGTTGACAGCACTGTGTGTGGAATCTACCATTGTGTTCTGGTTGACAGCACTGTGTGTGGAATCTACCATTGTGTTCTGGTTGACAGCACTGTGTGTGGAATCTACCATTGTGTTCTGGTTGACAGCACTGTGTGTGGAATCTACCATTGTGTTCTGGTTGACAGCACTGTGTGTGGAATCTACCATTGTGTTCTGGTTGACAGCACTGTGTGTGGAATCTACCATTGTGTTCTGGTTGACAGCACTGTGTGTGGAATCTACCATTGTGTTCTGGTTGACAGCACTGTGTGTGGAATCTACCATTGTGTTCTGGTTGACAGCACTGTGTGTGGAATCTACCATTGTGTTCTGGTTGACAGCACTGTGTGTGGAATCTACCATTGTGTTCTGGTTGACAGCACTGTGTGTGGAATCTACCATTGTGTTCTGGTTGACAGCACTGTGTGTGGAATCTACCATTGTGTTCTGGTTGACAGCACTGTGTGTGGAATCTACCATTGTGTTCTGGTTGACAGCACTGTGTGTGGAATCTACCATTGTGTTCTGGTTGACAGCACTGTGTGTGGAATCTACCATTGTGTTCTGGTTGACAGCACTGTGTGTGGAATCTACCATTGTGTTCTGGTTGACAGCACTGTGTGTGGAATCTACCATTGTGTTCTGGTTGACAGCACTGTGTGTGGAATCTACCATTGTGTTCTGGTTGACAGCACTGTGTGTGGAATCTACCATTGTGTTCTGGTTGACAGCACTGTGTGTGGAATCTACCATTGTGTTCTGGTTGACAGCACTGTGTGTGGAATCTACCATTGTGTTCTGGTTGACAGCACTGTGTGTGGAATCTACCATTGTGTTCTGGTTGACAGCACTGTGTGTGGAATCTACCATTGTGTTCTGGTTGACAGCACTGTGTGTGGAATCTACCATTGTGTTCTGGTTGACAGTACTGTGTGTGGAATCTACCATTGTGTTCTGGTTGACAGCACTGTGTGTGGAATCTACCATTGTGTTCTGGTTGACAGCACTGTGTGTGGAATCTACCATTGTGTTCTGGTTGACAGCACTGTGTGTGGAATCTACCATTGTGTTCTGGTTGACAGCACTGTGTGTGGAATCTACCATTGTGTTCTGGTTGACAGCACTGTGTGTGGAATCTACCATTGTGTTCTGGTTGACAGCACTGTGTGTGGAATCTACCATTGTGTTCTGGTTGACAGCACTGTGTGTGGAATCTACCATTGTGTTCTGGTTGACTGCACTGTGTGTGGATTCTACCGTTGTGTTCTGGTTGACTGCACTGCGATGGTTATTACCACTATATTCTTTTCAACTGCATTATCGTTACTCTTCTATTCCGATTGACTGTTTTCTGGGTGTTTTTCTTCTAGCTCCTTTTCAGGCAAATGCCGGAACCGTTCCTAAATACCAACCTTTCCAATATTCGAACATTAAATTTAGTTTCTTATTAATCTTGTTGCGCAAAGTAAGATGTNTGACTGTTTTCTGGGTGTTTTTCTTCTAGCTCCTTTTCAGGCAAATGCCGGAACCGTTCCTAAATACCAACCTTTCCAATATTCGAACATTAAATTTAGTTTCTTATTAATCTTGTTGCGCAAAGTAAGATGTTTCCTTGTTTCCTATTGCAATTATTATCGCTGTGCTCATCATCGTTCTTGCTGTGTGCCAATCTTAATTCCAGTATCGACTTGGCTTACTTAATGTGTCATTGCACTTAGGACTTGGAAACGTCCAGGGCAGCTGCGAATATTGTTCCTCTCTGTCTTTGGGCGGTGTATTGTCAGCTGCCAACTTCTGTCGATTGCTGCAGTGATGAGGCGAAATACTTCAGGTCGTCTTCAGGAGAATTGAAACCCTGCACGCAGTTCGAAGATCACTTCTTTNAAGTGATGAGGCGAAATACTTCAGGTCGTCTTCAGGAGAATTGAAACCCTGCACGCAGTTCGAAGATCACTTCTTTTTGCAACTGCGGTGAAATTAGCCGATTTTCCACCGGACATTTGCCATGGTAGGGCTTTTATTTTGGTATTCTCATTTTAGTAGCTAGTGATAACCGCATTATGCAAATCAAAACAGTAAAGCGATGACTTAATAATGGCGGTATTAATACCCTGTAAAACCCATTTTGAAGAAGTTTCTTAAATATTGACACTTAAGTTTGTATTTTCACCACGTATAAACTTAAATAATTCCTAGTTGTGACCTAAACGAGAACCTCATATCCCATGTGTCTAATGGAAATACTTAATGCTCATATTGTAGTAAAACAAATTAATTCATACCCTTTGCTGAACCATGTAAGTATTTCACCCTCATTTGATTATTATGGTGATTTTAACTAATTCAGCTCCAACAGTAGTGTCTGTGGTTTATGTATTATTACAATTTTTTTTCTTTTCAAAATTTAAACGTAACTGACAATGTTGTAGCTATGACACCCTCTCAAATGCCGAATGTTTTCTGGACAATCGTTCGAATGATATTATTACACCAAGGCAACGTTTAGTGTTCTTTTAATGCACACGTGACTATTACGTCCTAGCAATCGATAAATACCCAGGGGTAACTCACTTGTGTTGGTTAATAACATGGCCGCCCTTAATTTCCTGATGACGGGCGAAATTATCTCCCGAAAAAATGTTCACAGATGTCAGATATCAAATCAAGCCAAAAATATTAACGAATTTGTAGTTTCGTCTTACGCAGTTTCTGATATTTTGTAAACAACTACTTTTAGTTCTCTAACAATCACGTTAGATAATGGGTCGTATTATTTTTTTACCCCATTTTCCATTACGAGTCATAAAAAAAAAAGGTATTTGAAGTTCGGGATTATCTCGTACAACTGCATGCGAAGTTTGTCCTTGTGGGAAAAATAACTTGCTAAAAAATCCAGAACAATTCCTAAGTAGTAAAAAAATTCTCACAGAAAGACAAGAAAAATTCGTGTCCTATAGTAAATTGAGATTCTAACCAATCATTTCATGCAGGTTAAAACTCTCAGTATGGTGCTCAGCATTTTCAAACAAAAAGAAAAAAGTATGAAAGCGTCGCGGAATTATTTTCTGGCTATCCATCACAAAATCAGAGAGCTGAAACGCCAAAGCGGATAAATTGCTGGTCTCGGATCCAGTTTCCGCCATGTTCACGTCGCTCTACCCGCACACAAATTACATGGCACTCGTCCAAAAACTTCCCCCGGGTAGGTTACATTCAATTCGAATTCCGAGCCCCTCGGACCATGAAATATATGCGGCATCAACTGAAAACGCCTCTCGCTTTTTGCGTTGCTCTTAGTTTCCGGCGGGGAAAATAACGTAAATGTTCTACTGGTGTCGGGGATGATGTGCTTAAAATGCAAAATATTCCACCAAAATGTTCTGTGCAAAACGGGAATTCCCCGTTACTTATGCGTAGTATATCGACGAATTGACGCTTGCTGTAAAAGTGAATAATTTAAATTTGGTTTGCTAAGTCACTAAATAAAACTTCCAATTGACTTAGACAACAGCCATATATGTACACATGGCAATTTAATTTAATAAAAATCGATGTCTATTTTGGAACAATTTGAANATATATATATATATATATATATATATATGGCAAAGTGGTAACTTATTTTCAAATTAGTTGTAAAAACGAATGTTAAGTAGTTATCGATTCGCATAGTTGTAAATATCTTTTTAATTATTGAAAGTGCATAGTCTTGACAGATTAACACTCCGACACACTAATACTTTTAAATTACATTTGAAAATTTCGCCTTCATGAAAATCTCAGCTACCCGGGTCTGTGTAGCACTAGACACGTATTTACAATTTATACAGTATAATTATTTTCGTAATGCGTGTTTTGCATATGTTGCTGGATCCAAACCGTAAGAACTACCTAACAACTACGGCACGGAAGTGGTTAGAACGTATGCACATTACTAGATTGAATTGTTAGCGATAATGTTTCAATTACTTGGACTTGTTTAAGTATTCAATATTTAATTCCTGGAATGTCAAAGATATTTTATATTTGCATACAGGATAAAATAATTCAAGAATATAATACTTTATGGCAACATAGTTTGTTTCAAAATGTTATACTTCAATTTGATATAAAATTATTATATAGTTATAAAATATGCTACTTATCAGGACATAATATAATAAATGCTTATTAATGGTGGAAGGGATACTTTCCGCGGCTTGGAGAAAGGTAACCATGAATTTTTAGGTGTATATTTGGTGTATAAGTACGGTGATATTATTTCTAATTTCTAATACACAGCAAATATATGCAATTTTTATCGTTGTAAAATTTTTCGCATGCTACTAACAATATTTGCATATTATTTAATAGTTAAAAATTGTTACGTTATTATATATGTAAAATGTATATATATTTTTTTTTGTTTCGTTTTCGCTCAACAGAAGTTTTCGAAAAAAAAAAAAAAACGAAATATAAGAAGTCACACCAAGTTTATACTTGAAATGACGTTATTGCGCATTGAATATAAGTACTACAACTTTTGTAGTTATCTCGTGCACCTTTCAGACTCTTGTAACCACATACAGTTATTCTTATTATCTAAGTGCACTAGGGTGACAGAGAGAGAGAGAGAGAGAGAGAGAGAGAGAGAGAGAGAGANTATTCTTATTATCTAAGTGCACTAGGGTGACAGAGAGAGAGAGAGAGAGAGAGAGAGAGAGAGAGAGAGAGAGAGAGAGATAGATAGATAGAGAGAGAAAGAGAGAGTATAAAGTGAGTGTGATCACGCCATTTTTTAATTGGGTTCTTGGTNTAGATAGATAGATAGAGAGAGAAAGAGAGAGTATAAAGTGAGTGTGATCACGCCATTTTTTAATTGGGTTCTTGGTCCTAGTTAACTTTAGTTATAGGCACCTGAGTGACGTGGCAGCCACTGCCATTGCATTGCATGGATGATATCAAAATTCTGTTCACCACTATGCCAAACTTGTTTATGAACTGGCGTATCGTTACCCACACGAGGAAACATCGTAACTACAAACACTAGAATTTTAGAGGAGAAATAAAAAACATAATAACTTTAATTTTGAAATCAATTTTATGTTTTTGAAAACCAAATTTTTATTAATAATACTACATGTTTTTCTGCTCTTCGTTGCTTCATTTGCCACGTCCTGCTCGCGAGAGCGAAGGAATGTCAGGCGCGCGTAATCTGAGAAGCGAGCGGCGATTCATAAAGGCAAGCCACCGCGTACCGCCGCGATAGGCCTATCGAAAATCGGACGCTCTTGACCTCAAGAGGATTGAATTTCTGAGGTTATTTAGAAAATAATGTTCTGGTCGATGTCCTGGTCCCCCACCTAAGCTGAGAGCCTGAGAGTTCTAGCTAGAGTTTGGAAGATTGCGCGTCAGGTGTGCGAAGACAACGAAAAGACGAGCCAAGGAATAACGGCGAGAGTGACTAGCAGGAGTGAAGTCTGCGGACTGCGAGCATCGGTACAGCGAAGAGTGAGACTGATGGGCGGGACTACTGACTGGATGCGTGAGTGTAAGACATTTGGCAACAGGCCGACTGAACATGTGTAAATGATGAGTGTGAAATAAGTGACTACAACCAATGTAAATACATTAGGAGGTACTTTAATAAGAAATTGAGATATACATTANTGAGTGTGAAATAAGTGACTACAACCAATGTAAATACATTAGGAGGTACTTTAATAAGAAATTGAGATATACATTAAATATTGCGTTCACTGAGAATAACAAGAGTAATAGTGGAGATAGATAGTTTAATGTTGTAAATAACAGCTGTGTGAATAAATAAAAAATCAAATTTGTTTTTTGACGTGACAACGTCTTAAATTAGGTTGCGGCTGGGAGTCACTTATGAAAAAGTGTAACGCTCGGNACATATTGCGTTCACTGAGAATAACAAGAGTAATAGTGGAGATAGATAGTTTAATGTTGTAAATAACAGCTGTGTGAATAAATAAAAAATCAAATTTGTTTTTTTTTTTTTTAAATTAAGACCTCCATGCCTCGCGAACTCTGATGTGCACCTCTGGCGTGATGTAACAATAATTTACACAAGTTGCTGTTTAACTCAGATTTGAAGATAAATTTGCATTGAAAATAAGCAGTCGCTCTTTGAAATCTCATCTTCGAGTGGAGTTACGAGGATTCTGTTTTTTTGTTTGTAGATAATTTTTAAACATTTATTGAGTTACTAGCGTTTTTTTTGGTTAGAATATTGTAGAAACCTATAAAAAAAACCTTACGATATTTTTATTTTTAGGAAAAAGACGTGTAACTGTTAAGGAGTCACTTTTATAGCTTTGCAGAACATTACACAGAGAAATATAAGATTCATTCCTTTTTATTTCCTTCCAGTTATGCCGAAGTGAGTGAGTGAGTGAAGCGACAATAGTGCGCCAATAAAATATTTCTCTGGCAGGATATCCAAGAAAAAAATAAGTTTTTCTTATATATGTATATATATATATATATATATATATATATATATACACATACATATACATACAAACCTGGAAGAAAAAATATTTCAACGATATCTTTAAAAATAAAATGAGTGATGCATTAAATATTTCCAAAATAACAATTAGACTGTGCAAAAGTAAAAATGCTAATTAAAAACGAAAACACGCATTTTGATATGGACTACAGTTAATACTTCAAGCCGATTATAAAAGCAAGGTTTAGCTCAATTATTTATAAGGGTGACCTGAATATAAGTTATTCTGTCAAAATGACTCGTGTCATTGTTCTATTGTAGCATAAAGTATCTGCAGGGTAAAAAAAAATTATCGATAGCAATGACAGAAAAAAAATAATAATTAAGGAATCGCACGCCTACAATACTAAAAATTGGGGAATTTTAATACTTAAAAGAAATGCATAAAATAAAAATGTTAATATTCAAAAATTTATAAATCACTGAAATCCGCGTGAGATAATAAAAAAACGAACATATATACGGTGATATGTTCAGCTTTTAATTGATATTGGGAATGGGAGCAGACTAACTTTAAATGCGAGTGGACACGTTGATTTTAATTAGAAAAGAGGTTCTGCTCCCAAATTAAAAATTACGTCAATCGTAGAGCGGACGCAGGTAGATGGCAATTCGGCAACTACGTTTATTAATGATATCAGACTAAAATGAAATTTCTCTCTCAAATAAGCAGAAAGTACTGCGTAGCTGGTAAAAACATTTCAATTCCGGAAAGTAAATTTCATATCATATATTACGATGGCATTACAGAAAAAAAAATGGCAATATTGATAAACTTATGTATTATTTTGGAGTGCATTTAATTAAATATTAAAGGTTGTAATAATAGAGACTACCATGTTTCTAACTTAACATGTGAGACGACTTAAACATAGCGTAAACATGTAGATGTCAAAGTTAATGTGGTGTAACGCCGAGTCGCACTGAAGTTAAAATAAGGCTCGTTACGGTAACTCTATGTAAAAATTATGACTGACATCGAAGCCGTGTTCGTTTTGGAGCTACCAATTGCAGGTTGTTCACAAACATCACCGGCAATCTCCACTAAGTAATTCTTTACAAAAGTATAAGTGAAATGTATATACACAACACAGCCTAGTGCGCTTCATATAAATGGTACACATATTTAAGGGTGGAGATGGCAGACTGATGTATTTAAATTACTTGAAGCTCTGAGTGCAGTATGCCATTAAACGACTATACATGTCTACAGCAAATACTCTCTTTGTTATAAAAGTAGATTATAGAAATGATTAGGGGTGTCTCCCTGATGCCGCTTGAAATTTCACCATGCGAAATACCAATCGAATATTCATGACGAATAATAAATAACAAAGCTAGAATTAATGTTCCAGTTTTGAAGTGGGTGTAAAGACTAAGCACTAATTTTTCGAAAATCCGGGTTCCCTCACCTGTTGCAACCAATGACAATTAAGGACACTTCAGAGTAGGCGCGCATCTTAAAAATTGATGTCATTGGCTGGTGTCTTCTTAAGACGGTTGTTGGTTCGCTGTTATTTTGTCGTATTAATTTGTCCTAATATTTAGTTGAAGGTCTCTGCATATTTTTTAATTCCATTGCTTACAATAAATTCTGATTATTTTATTTTCATTTCAGTTTGACGTACTTCTAGAATAAGTCGAGTAGCATTTTTTTTAGAATATTTTATAAATATTTTCCTATACTCGATCAGCAATTCTACGCTCTTGGGTTTCATCCATATCAATGGTGCTCGTGTGCTCTTCAACGCCTACTGAATATGGGCATAGTAGTTTCTCCGATGTACAGACATCCGCTCTCATAGGTTATGCGTGTTTCTAACTGATCTTTAGTTAGTTTCTCCACGGTAACCACGTGGTTGTACGTTTAATTTTAATATAAAGCTGTTTGCAGTCCACATTTGCTACCCCTGTTTCCTGTTTTTCGCGAAAAAAATTCTACGACTATTTGTACTCAAAAACACTATATATCGGATCCTTTTCCGCGATTAAATGATTTTAATTGTTACGCATCTCCTCTCTTTGCACGTGAATCACGAACTCTCAGTGTCCGCAGTAACTTAATTCTGATTGGTTATACCACATAAGAAAGTGTCTTCTCAGAAAGACACGTGGCAATTAACGGGAGGACAGTGCTAGTGTCCATGTACGGTATTAAAGTTTAGCATGCGTGCAAATCGTTTCGCGAAAAACATGTGGCCCTACAAGTGTACATTTATAACCTATAAGAGGAAAACACCACTGAAAAATTAAGGGCGGAAGACTTTAACACTCAGCAGTTTTTTTTGTAGTAGTTTTTACTTTACTCTTCAAGTCATAAAACACGTCTTTTGGAGGAAGTTCTGCCACTATCTTACTGCGAGAACTCCCATAAACCTAAATAATACAGAGCCCAACTCTATTACAGGATAATTCTCCGTGTCACACCACACCTGCTGAAATGTGCTGAAACTCGCGTAAGATATTGGGTGTAAAGTTTAGAAATTATTAATATCCCAATTACCCGGAAACCTCGCATGCACCGCAAAGCATTGAATATTGACAACCCCATCAATGGCGTGACCTTCACTACCTCGTGAAACAACACTTTGACCGCAAACTACGCTCGTAGCGGAAGCCACAATGTGGCACGGAGGTTCCTGAAATCGTGAAATAACTTGCCTACCACAGGCTGGAATGTTGTATTTGCCATCGTTACAGAGTACCGTGTAAAATAACCATTTTATTAACTATACTTCAGACCGAACATACCGACGCGTACTGGGAATTACCGTCTCCTAGGTCATTAAGCGCAGCTGATTTGTATTCGAGCCGAAGTAAATCCTTGTACTTACTTAAGTACAAATAACTTTTTAGATAACATTAAAAGGGCACGTAAGGATTAATCAAATGTATTGCATGCAATCTTGCCAAAATGTTCAGTATTTAAGTTACGACTATTTATTACCTCAACTACATACCACTACGCACATGGCTCTCAGTACTTGCCTTGTTACTGGGAAATGAAGCCTCTGGAAATCTATGTTTTACGTCTAACGGTTCGGCACAGAAAAACTAAAGGCTATGTGAACTCGAATATTTTAGTAGGTTCTGAACCAAATGATTTCCTACTCCCCGCTTATAAATATGGTTATTTATTTATGACATATGAACGTGTGTGTGTGTGTATATATATATATATACACTGTAGAAAAATGTATAATTACTTACTAATGAAATTAAAAAATACATGCTGTAAACTGGCTTAAATGTGTAATTTTGGGAAACCATACGTATTGCTGTCCCGTCATTTCTAAGTTTAAGAAACGTACTGAAAAACCACGTCCCGTAAGAAAAAAAACACTTTTCTCGTAAAATCAAATTACTGCTGCAGCCGATGTAAGCGCGTATTATTCCTAGCGACTACGAATCAACCTCTTCACCACTCTTTTTTACAAATAATATTTTAACTGGCAGTGTTTGCAAACCAAATGTTTCATTGTCAGTAACCCCGGCGCAATTAAAATTTCTGATTAGAAATTTTTTTTGTCGGTGGTCATGGACGTAGACTTAATGAAAACGTCCCCTCCCCCCTCCCCCACCAACAGCCATTATTACGTCCACCGAAACGTAGCGAACACTCGTTCCTCGCTCTCTGGAGAATATTCCATTCAACCTGCATGCCGCGTCCGACTTCTCCCGTCTATTTATTTCCGGCCACGGATCACAATTTTTTTTCGCCCCTCTCTCTCTCTCTCTCTCTCTCTCTCTCTCTCTCTCTCTCTCTCTCTCTCGAGCGAAATGCTGCTTCTCCCCGGCCGGCGCTCACACCCGCCGCTAGGAGCGCTCTAGTCGCGACGTGCTCCATCGGATTAAACGCGTCAGACGAAGGGCGGAGGAGGGGAAGGGATGGTTGGCGAAAGAGGAGGGGATGTGACGGGGGCGACGGGGCGTGGAAGGAGTTTTGTTTGCGCCCGGGCGTTTCCCCCTCAGTCCCGTGGCGTGCTCGGATATTGGCGGACGCAGCGGCTGCCGCAGCGCTGCTGTTGTTGCTGTGTGCCCGCCCGATGCAGTTGGACGCCGAGGGCGCCAGCTCTCGGACGGCGGCTTCGCCCACTTGCTGAAGAGTGCTCTCGTGGAGAGCGAGAGAAACGACGAGGCGATCTGCAGGGGGATCTTTAAACTGGTATTCAACAGGTGAGCGCAGTGAGTGTCTGCAGCTGAGAATCCCTCAAGAAACCGTGGCTGTGTTGGAAATCAGAGCAATGTGCCCTTGATCACTTCCCGTGTAACGAGCCCTTGTTCCCTTCATGATAAATGTTAGTTTGTAAATTCGGACACCTGTGTTTGTTTCCAACTCGAGTTTTGTTCTTTCGAATTTCACTCTACGCGAGTTTGCATTTGTCTTTGTAACGCTGGCAAGTGTTTTCCGCGGCCGGGCAGATTTGTAAACACAAACAAATGAAATGTTTCAAACAACTGCACATCGGGAAACGATCTAGGGCTCTATAAGGGCAAGTGACTCGTGCCCTTGGCTGAAGAATACATTGTAGGGTGCACAGCAACAATGTATCGTCAGATCCAGTGTGCATTTTTCAAGGACATGGATCCAGGTGAGGGTCCTTGGCTGGCGAATTCGAACACGGGCCAGTGTTCTTTTGACGTGGCATGCATGCTCGGGCTTTGTAATATTTATGCAACGTCTTATTTGGTTCTCGCATCTGCACCTGCTATGTACCCGCTGCATTACGTTTATCGTGAGTAGAACCAACGTCTTAAACGAAGAGCGCGTTTAAAGTGAACTGATGATAATGCTACGCACCTTTCCAGCTTTGCAAGTCGGGTGTTCAAAACACAAGCCACTAATTTACTTCGGCATTTGGGAAATAAAGTTGAGTTGAGTTGAGAGATTTAGGCGGCTCTTAACAACGAGGTCTTGAGAGCCGGTGAGGGTGAAATTATGTGAGAATAGAGCAGCGCCGGAATGTAAGGGCGGGGGAAACGGGATACCCCTGAGAAAACCCGCTGACCAGCGGCATCGTCCGGTATGTTTCCCACTTGCGAAAATCCGAGCGAGACCCGGCAGGGGATTGAACCCGGTTCGCCTTGGTGGAAGGCGAGCAATCTATCCGATCAGTCACCGCGGCCCCTTTTAGGAAAAGAAGCTTCGCATCTTTGCGTTAGCTGTAAGTTACAGCTTTCTGCAATGTTCTGACCACATAAGCCTTTTGATAGTAATTCATTACATGCTTTCCTAAAATTCTCGTATATTCATAACACTCGACAACGAAAGAAATACTTCTCAGGGCAATGAGGCGACTAAGTACGTCTAAGTAAACAGAACCACGTAAATAAGAGCTTTCAACATATTTCATCTAGTTTCCTGTTTGTAGGCTGCTTGGCAATAGTTTATTTCACCACGTAATATAAAACGTAAAATAATAATTTGAAATCATGCCCATTAAACTCCTATTGTTTACATTTAACAATAGCTACAGTATATTTTTAATACATTATGCGATCACCTATACGTCCTCAAAACCACAGTACAGCAGCTACAAACTCACCAACTCGGAAATTATTTGTTATTTATAAAGTATTTTAAAATACCATGCTTCAAAACCATACTTATAAAGATTCAGATAATTAGCCTTCTGCAAAATTAAATTTTACAAGTAAAAACGACAACTTTTAAATACACTAGAGCTCACCAAAAGAATGGCAGCCCTCAGTAAATTAACAGCCTACGCCTACTATATAGTCAATTTATAAGTTGATTGTGTCGCATGGTGTGCGTACGTACAAGGCTGTAATGCACTTCACAGTTATTTTTTTATTAATTTATTATTTTGTATTTGTAAATTTGAACGTAGGTACTTGGGGAAGAGGGGAGATTTAAAATACAATCTAATGCGATGGATACACATAATTACTTTGAGCAGACGTGTATTAAAACTCAACATAATTTTACTGTTGTTTCCACGAGAGAAAATCGTTTCCTCTTCCACACCTACCGACGATTATAACATTATCTTTTAAACTTCTACGTAAATATATATTTTCGTTACAGTTCGATCGTTATACGTTTCAGTAAACCCTGCGCTTAACCACGGTTAACCTAAAATACAACATTTCTTCGACTTGAATGATTTTCAACCCGTTTTACTGCGCCTCTATGCTGAACAGTTTTTTTTTAGACCAGTTGCCCATAATAACAAAGATTTATTCTGGCTTATTGGTAAATAATACACGGTCTTACAGGGTGGCATTAACCAATAGCTTTGCAGGTTACTGGAATGCTGCCTCGATCGTAATTGTAAGGAAATCTTCTAACAAGAGTGGGAGATTACGAATATATTTTACTTTGTTTCCTCAGGCCCAGTACATTACGTTATGTATAGGCTACTCACGGTAAAATAAGCACTTTTGAAAGCCCTGCTTGAGATCTATTTGTACGAAACTTGTGTATTCTGCCGCTGCAAGTAACGTTAACATTTCCATGTACCTCATAACTTTATTCATGCATGGATCAAGTGAAACTGTGTTACTGCTAGAAAAGTATTTAAACATTTTCTAATTCTTCCTCTTACACGCATTAAAAAAAAAACAGAAATAAAATTAATAATTTCATTATTCACACATTTTTACGTAACTCTTTTGCTCGACGTTAAGAAACGGAACTACTTTTCTTCTGTCGTTACCAACTTTACTTGGCGCATGCCTGTCAGTGTGCCCGTTAAAATACTCGCAGGCAGGGGCAGTGGCATTTTCCAAAAGTTCATTTCTAAAGGGCTCACTTTACCGTGAACAGCCTTTTGGGTTTCGCGGCTAAGAAATTTGGCATACAGATGTAATTAACTCACTGCATTTCAGTTTTAATTGCGGTGTGAAACCTGAGAGGTCGAAGAACACGACTGTGATAATCCACCAAACCAATACAACCATTAGAACAGGTCGAGAATTTTAAAGGTGATAGTGGTAGGGAAATTCTGGGTTAGAGGTAACACGGAGTTACCATATACTCAAATTACGAGAATATTACCTTTCCAAATTGCAAATGCAAGTAATCCTATTACGTTTTCTGGGACTCAGGTCAAACATTTTATGTTTCTATTATAAAATTAAAAGCCCAGCAGGATCGCGTTAGTTTTATTACTAAAACATATATAAATGTTCGTAATATTAAATTACAAGTTAATTCAATATTAATATTAGTTTATGATTGTATAATTAGTGGCGTGTTATTGCAGTCTAATGTGTTCCGGAGATATCGCAATTACTGTCTTCAAGTTGCGTGACTGCGGTCGGAGAAAATCGGGCACAGACTCTCAGATTCCAGCCCTAGTGACCTAATTTACGCTCCATCTATTCCGCGCGGAACCCATTTGGCTACACGCTCATTTCCCCCGTATTCCTCTTCCTTTATGTTATCCACGAAAGTTTGCGAGTCTCTGGTGGGAGACGAGCGCAAGACGAGACATTATCGTGGAGCAAAGCTGCGCAATAACATATTGGACTCTTGTTCGGGATAAAGCAGGTCCAACTACCTTCCCCGTCATCCTGATTTCGAATTTACCTGGTTTTCCGAAATTGCTTCAGCCAAATGCTGGGACGTTTTCTTGCTAAACGCCATAACCGCTTCCTTGCCCGATCCTGAAAGTCTCGAGCAGTTTTTTCCCCGCCTGTTTTGACTCCATTGTCGACGAGACGTTAAACAGTCACCATCTATCCATCAGGCATTACCGATGAGACAGCAATATTAAATCGACGTCTGTATCACAAGACGTAACTGAATTAAATAAAATTTTTGAACTGGAATGATTTGAGTAAAACATAAAATTAGTACTATAGTAAAAAAAAACCACACAGACAGTATATTTTATGCTCTTACGCAAATAAAACAATCAATAATACCAAAATAATAAAACCGTTTTAAAAATATAAAAAAAATTATAAGGAAAACAAAGATAAGAATATTTTAAGAAGGAATTTTTATGGGAAGTACGAAAATAAAAGAGATAACGTCTTGATTACAAATAAAATCACGAAGCAGCAGAAAATAGTTTCTTTGAGTACGTTTCTCTATAAATTTGGACATAATGTCAAATAAAATGTTGCATATAGTATTACATTTTAATTGCAATGGAGATGCTGTTCAATAAAATTAAAAAAAAAACGGTTTGTCATTGAAGTAAGTAAATGATTGCGCATTCTACAACGGTTTTATTCTCCGAAAGTATGCCGCCAGATTTGCAATACACCTGACAGTCAGGTTTTGCTTGAATATTATTAATCAATATACCAGTATTTCAATAGCTTGTGAAGCCCTGCTTCGGGCAATATGGGTTTAGCATTTATATTCATTCTCTGTGGCAGCATTGTAAAATAAACAAATAAATATTACTTTGAGAGCTCCACGTGAAAAACCGAGTGTGCATAGTATTGCGAAAGCGCGTTTGGCTCGCTTACGAGTTTAAATTTGTAGAAAAATGTCAGTGTGACGTGAGAGTTTCAATAGAGCAAAACAAACCGTTATTCATTTGAAATAAGTCTAATTCATATTTATGATATTCCACTACATATAAATGAGCGAGATGAAATAAAGATAACTCATTTATTTCAATCAATGCTTCTACATAAATGGACCAGGTGGACGTGAATAGCTGATTTGTTTGCGCAATGTATTATATTTTTGGTTTCCGTTACGTTTACGGACGTATAAATTCGCTGTTGACTAAAGTAAACATTTATTTGCATTCTATTCCCGTTTGTATGCGGATATTGCGTTATTTATAGTACCATTTTAATTAAACCTATATATTATATATACGATCCAGATATATTCGGGTGTTTGATGTAATATTTCAGAACTGAATTCTTCCTTAATTCATACGAAGTGTTTTTTTTTTCAATATATATTTAAAGCAGATATATGCACGCAAAATGCGCACATTCAATAACACCTTAAAGTGTACGTGATACTAGAGCCGCCATTTAAAAATATTGTAAATTAGTAAGGCAATAAACACGCATGTAAACTCTACCAGACAAACCAGTATGTTTGTTTGAGAGAACAGTTATTCATAAACTTCCTTTCCAGTTGACGCAGTCGCATTTGTGCCCTCTCTCTTGAGTTTCCTAACATGTTAACATCATTCTTCAATTGTAACTTGACTATGTAACGTCCTTGGTCATTTCGTGTAGTAGTGTCTGTGTAATTTGTTTCTCATAATATTTCATCAGGTGAGAAGTGAGATTTGGTAATGCATGTTTCCAGATGCCAGAAGTTCTGTATTTGCTTGTGCAAATCCTCATTGGTGATAAGATGGCATGTGTACAAGGGTTCAGTGTTAGGCGAGGTGACCCTTCCAGATGCAACCCAACCAAAAGTGGTTTTCTGAAATGTTGGTGCATTTTCAGCAGGTTTGAGTTGACCAATGCACAAAAGATTCATGAATACTTCTGCACCTAGAAGCATGTCAATTCTGCTACGCGAGTGAGACCCTGGGTCTGCCAGTTGAATTGATGATGGAATATTTCAGCTGGATGTGTCTACTTCCACCATAGGTAGTTCGTGAGTGATTGTGGGAAGCACAAGGCACTTCAGAGAAAAAACATATGAGTTGAGTCGGAGACTGGATAGTACAATAGACACTATAGTTGAGCTTAGATTTTGACTGACCTATTCCAGAAACTGATCAAGAAATCCTTTTCCTTTTTAAGCCCATCTGGACAGCGTGTTTGGTGATGACGTTTGTTTGTGATCCAGAATCAAGAAGTACTCTTATAGTTATGCAACCATCCTTTGAAATTTGTGCATTTATCAATGCTGTAGACAAGAGGATTTGCACATTTATTTCAGTGCTATTTGCTGTACATGGCACTGTAGTACTTGCACCTGCTTCATGTTGTGTATATGGAGCACTATCCTCCTGTGATCGCGATGGTGGCTGTTCTTACATGTTTACTGCTGGAGTTTATGTACCTTCAATGTGTAACAGTGAATTGCATCTTTATTACGATGCTTGCACATGCCAGAGGCACACTAGTTTAGTCGATGACCACTCCTAAGACAATTGAAACACATTCCAAATTCCTGTACTGCGCGAATGCGTGCAATTGTTGGCATTTGGTGAGAGGTGTCACACTGATAAAGATAATGCGTTTGGTCACAGATCTTGCATTTCACATTGTGCGAGGTGACATAGGACACAGTACTTGGATAATGCCGACGAGTCACTGTGACAACATTGTGTCCAGTCTTTGTATGTGATCTACTCAGATCAACAGCTTCTAGTATGTGACATCGCTACAGTAAGAACCTCGTTAATTTTGCTAGTGTTGGCAAAATTGTTACTGCTGCTGTGGTTTCCCATTCTCGTATTGTTGTGCTGTCGAGTTTGCAGGTTATTAAGTGAACCAAAAGTGTATCCCAACTCTCAGTAGGCTGGTTTAGAACCATAAGTGCTCGTAAGTGTTTATTGGCATTGCCAAGTAACTGTTTGAGTGAGTAGCTGATTCTCTGTCTACTTGGAGAAGGTTAAACAAGGCTGACACGCGTCTACTCACCAAAACTCTTTTATTCTCAAACCTTTCCCTCAAAATATTCCAAGCGGTAGTGTAGTACTGGGCTGATGTATCTAATGACTCAATAACATCGGCAGCATCACCTTGCAATGATGATCTCAAATAATGACATTTTTATATATGTTACTGAGGGATGTATTGTTGTGTATTAGATATTGAAATGTCATAAAAACAAAGCACACTGGAAACTAAATGTTGGGATAGTGATTGCCAGAAGGTTAACTGCTGCCACAAATACTGGTTTTCCCCCGTGCACTATACTATTTATGGTTGCTGCTTCTATAGAATAGTTTTCAATGTGTTCAATTGCAGTAACTAAATGAAAATGTGTTTTATCCAATTTTTCCCTTTCAGTTAATTGAGTCTCCAGTGATTTATGTTTCTGATTGAACATTTTCAAACTCAGTCCAGCACTGTTCCAATATATGGAGGCGCAATCTTACTTGATTTATGTCTTACTGCGGATTAGTATCAAAGCTATAAATATACTTATTGAACCTGGTCATGCGAGATTTAATTTGGCTCCTTTTCACTACTAAAGTCTTCAAAGATTCAGCCATAGTGACTGTCGTAAACCTACACGATAACTTGACCCATCTTAGAACAATGGACTAAGTGGTTACGAATTAGGAGCAATGTGAAATGAGGATGAAGCAAGGTATAAATTGGATGAGCACATTCACTCACCAGTTGGTTATTCGCCGGATCTCGACTACTGCACTTCTTCCTGTGTTCGGACGACAGCCGTGTTTTAAATGTTAGTATAGTTCGTCTTCCGCGTTCGTATCAAGTGAGTGCGCTAAGACTGCAGTATGCACATATAAGCCCGTGGGCTTATTATTTAGTGAAGAATTTTAGACACAGAAGAGGGACAACTACAGCGGCGGAGACGGTTACAATTTTGATTTTACGTGTGCTGGTTCGGATAGATGCTATGTCTACGACGATCAGCATTTTCATTTACATATAAGTCTGAACAATCTCAACAGCATGAAGCTCTCTTTAATTAAAAATCTTATTTTACACCACTATTAAATTATCCCTTTTGCCAGTTTGCACAAACCTCACCACGAATACTCTGTATGATATAGAAATGCTCATTAACATATTTTCCATGTTCAGACGTAAATATTCGTTTGCTAGTGTCAGCATCAATCTCTATATAAGTTGTTTATTGGTATATTAAACCTACCCAAGTATGTTATTAATTGAAAGTATATATTTTTTTAATGCGCAGTTCTATTTGAATATATAATCTGCCCGCAACTTCCCCATCAATCACGAACAATCAAGTGCACCTTATATTTTCAAGCGAAAGTAATTTTATTTCGCACGTCTGTTTTATGCCACATTTTTATCCATATACGTAAAAAGATTCCAATTTATGCATTAACACTATTAAAAATTTCACAATTTCGTAAGTTGTCTCTATGAGTTACAATTTTAAGTAAATTGAATTCCGATAGTGAAATTGTCAGAAATTAAAAAAAAATTATTTTTATAGGCAAGGCAGTTTACAAAATACTTACAATCTAAGGGTTCTTTAGTACTGTTAAGTTTCTAAGTAAAAGCACTGTAAGATTTCCGACGGAATTTGTAGATGATGCGAAGCCCAAAATCATTCCGTCTAGGTATTCTGAATATATGATACTGTAAAGAGATAGACTATATTACCAATCTAGCTTGAGAAAATAATTTTAGTCCTGGGTTCACTGTTTTTTTAGTTATGTATCACAAACCATCCTAAATAGTCACTGTTTTGAGTTTGTTATGTGCGATATATTTCCTGCAAAATAATCCTGTGTTAAAATTGTATGTGGAAATTTTTATGTTTAGGTTCACTAATATAAATTTGCCAAGTTTTCAACGTGCAGCAAAATAACCTATGTCAGTCCCCAATAACAAAAATGAATCACTACTATCTGCAAACAGTATGTCCCCACACGCAACTAAGTAAAACATTTGGAAAGTCATAGAAAAACGCTTGTAATTTATATGAACGTTTTTAGTCGACTTAGAGACATACTTGAACCATACCATACGATGACATTTTACCATTTATACCACATACAAAAAAATAATTTTATATTAAGCCTAACAACGGCATGTATGACACCTAACCTGGCATCAAATAATTTTTTTTTTTTTCGTCATCAATTTACACTCATCTTTCTTAGATTTCTCTCCAATAAAATACAATACAGCTAAATTTTGGGCATAAAAAAGGACGACAGTTACTAAATATAACATTGTGGGACACCTTCATTGATTAAGTTTTGGTTTTAGTCCACTCACGGTTACTTCCAACTTTTCTCAAACCTTGCTAAAGTTCTTCTTTCAGGATATTCCTCCGCTTCATGCAAACAAATCTTAACCGAGTCTAGGAAATTACACCAAAGGGAGAGCGCACTGCATTCGTGCTCACTTAGTGCAATAATATTTTGCGTAAAACAATTTATATCTAGGCATTACTAACACACCTATTTTATCTTTGTTTTGTTGATATTAATTATAAATGAAATATTATTATTTATAAATAAAATATATTTAAGAGTTCAATTCAATAAAAATGAAGGTATTTTTATGTTAACAAAAGTATAAAACGCTTGTGACACATGACATATTTATAAAATAACCAAACACGTCATACATGGGGTAACTTTTCGAAGGTTTGTTTCAAAAAGTGTGAAGAAACCGCGAATAGACCATAACACTATTTTTTTCCAAATACAGCTGAACCTCGTTAAGTCGGATCAATTAGTACCGGAGCCGATCCGGGATAACGAAAATCCGGGTTAACCCGAGAATGCGTAAAAAAATCAATAATACAGAACATGTCCTTTATATCCACTCATCATGTACAGTCCCAGGAAACACGCGCTCGCTGTTCAGTAAGTACAGCTGTGCGCGCCAATTAAAGGAATAACGTTGTCTGTACTTCTCGCTCAAAATGCGTTTTTATTTTATAAAAAAAATTTGTTTGTAAATTTTAGCTTACAGTGATTGTAGTGTAAGCCTTCTGAACCTTCATATTATTATTATTTGTTCCTTTAAATCGGTTAGGGTTATCTGGAGATCCGAGTTGTAGAGGGCCTACTTAACGTTGTTCTACTGCACGTTGAAGTTATATACACGTAAATGATAAAATCTCACCATCGGTAACAATCGCATTACAAATTAATTGGGATCATGGTATATCAGATACTTTTGATACAAGATGCGGTGAATTTCGAGCGTTTCCATTTTTGTTTTGCCTATCTTCGTCAGGAGATGCAGAAGACGTCAAATAACGGTGTAAGTTTGTCGGACACCGTCAGATTCTAAACAGTCAATTAACGTTCACGACATAAAAAATAGCCACAGTTAGAACTATTTCCTGAGTCGTAAGCCACGAGGAGTTAATACGCGGAACAGAAAAGCTGGTGTAATTACCGCTTTGTTTCCTCTGCGCCAGCCGATAGCGCCACACGGCGCCACAGTATACTCAGTGTACGGCGAGACGCTACAAACACGCACGAATATCTCAGATAGAAAAAACCGCTACGTACTACTTTCTTTTCATCACGTGCGTAATTTTTGCACTCGTCGCACAACCAATGATTTATTTCACTGCCAGCTACAGCCTGATGAATACTAACGCCAGCATTCAGTCGACCCCCGTAAACAACTGAATTTTAAGTGAAACAGTCCACTCAATTCATGAAAAAAGAATGCCGGGCAAATAAATCTCTAAGCTCATCTCAGATAGCGGCCTTTCCTTTGCTTCTTACTTTTATTCCAAGTTTATTTTGGGGGCTGATAAAAATTCGTCCCATTAAATTTGCAGAGACAATTTTCAAGGTCCTCCTCTCACATCTTTTGTCGTGTAATAAATTACGGTCGGTCTTAACATATCCCTTCTGCGCTCAGTTTAACACATTTAGAAAGTCCAGTTCATGAAGTATCCACGTTAATTCTTATATAACTCCAAGTTTCTTGCCGTTCATTTTTCTGAGATTTGTTTTGTTTCCTGATATATTTATTTTGCTCTTCCGCTTATTTTCGACAGTGTATAGAGTTCATTTAAATACTTATAGTAAACATACAATACTATTGCGATTAAACTTTAAAGATAACATGCAGATCCTTCAGCTAAATATTGCCATTATCGCAGTTGACCAGCACGTATAAGTCAATCAAGTGCCACAGCGAAATTCTTTAAAATGTCCGACATGTTCTTATGAAAATTTTTGGTTTCGTATATGTTTAAAACCGAAAGAAACCAGTTTCGTTTGCCACCAAACTAAAAATCACACTTGTAATGAGATTTTAAGACAATTGGCTGCCAACAATACGTAGTATTTTACGCCAAAGTTACGGGTGGATAGTAATCCTTCGAAGGTTGATTTTCAAAAGTTGTTAACGTTAAACCTTCTGGGGGCCTGACTGAAGAGCGGAATGCGCAGCACGCCCTCAGAATGGAACAGTGACGAGTTAGTCACTCTTGAATAGTGAATAGTGAGCGGAAGAAAAAATCTATATTCTACGACGCGTCACTTTGAAAGGTTGGTCCTTACCGTTAGCGCCTGAGAGGTAGACCTCCAAACATTCACCACAGTAGAACGGATGGACAGCTTTGCCAGCGAGATTCTAACACGCAGGTCATTTCTCTGCCTTTCCCTTGAAGTAAATACATGATACAGGAAACGTACGCCATGGAGAACAAACGTGTTTGTTGATTCCGTATTTTTAATCTCTCATATGAATCTCACAAACTGTGCATGAATTTAAATTTGTATATTTGATACACAAATGTATAGTATAGTAATAATAAATTCAAAATGCCACTAACATCACATGTTTCCGACAAGGACGATGTTAAATTCACATTTGACTATCATAATAATTTTTAAAGTACTCATATTTTTACACTAAGTTCTTTACAGCTGCTAGCTGGGCGGTGTGGGGACGGCTAAGGACCGTTCCACACGGGGCAATGGTCACCAGGCCACTGTCGCCGGGAAACACTGGCACAGCTAAATTTTCCTCGGCATAAATCGACGCGTTCGCACAGACCAACTGACGTTGTAGATCTGCCAACTGCAGTTGCTCACTACTTTCGCCGGGCCAGCGATACGCGCGATTTCATTCGAGCATTCAGTCGTAGCAACTATCGCCGCATTGCTACCAACCAGACCGTTTCCAATCGAGTTCTGCTCACGAACATGGCAGAGCGTGTTGTTCGCGCCACAATGTATTTGGGTGCCGAATCGAATTTTCAAGATTTCTGCTTCATAAATTGATCAACATCCAGTATCGTGAAATATTTCGATTTGAGAGTATTGCAACAAGATGTTCCGTCTCGAATAACGGCGCACGTGTGCTTTGCGCACATATTACTTGGATTTATTTCGTCTCCTCCTCCCAAGAACTAGCATCGACAGAACCCCTTCATCCGATTTCTTTTTCACAACTATATTTTATGTTGTATCACTTTTAGCGTAACTCCACTGGCGAGTTGTCTTATGAGTGACTATTTCCAGTGACAGTCAGCCGACTATAGTCGCCTCGTGTGAAACTGCCCTAAGTGTTGCAGATATCCTAATCTCTTCTAGAGCAAAAAAAAAGTGGGTATTCTTGAACACACAATCACAAGCTTCTTTGATCTCATCGTGAGATGAAATTCCAGTTCCTTAACAAAGCATTTGCAAGGAGAACTGAAAAACAAAGAGAAGATATTTGGGGGTGTAGGCAAGTGCCGCTTTGTATGATCTTGATCTCTACGGCGTCATGTTCAGATGTTGCGAGCTGGCAGAAACTGTGGAGATTCGATACCTGCCCATAAAAATTATTAAAAATTTGAGCAATGCGTCAGATTTTAGGTAGTTTAAGAGTCCAATGTAACTGTAAGTCCATTCGCTTGTATACAGGATGACTGGTGGCTAATGTTCTGAATTACAGGATGGAGTAGCAAAGGTGTGGCCGAATGCGAACTCGCGCAGGGGTGACCTCGATTTGGACCGACCACAGAATGAGTGAGTTAAGGGATTTGGGCGGCTCTTAACATCGAGGTCTTGAGAGCCGATGAGGGTGAAGCGATGCGGGTACAGAGCAGCGCCGGAATGAAAGGGTGGGGGAAACGGGAGATCCCTGAGAAAACCCGCCGACCAGCAACATCATTCAGCACGATTCCCACACGCGGAAATCCGGGAGCGACTCCACCGGGAATAGAATCCGGTTCACCAAGGTGGAAGGATAGTATTCTAACCACTACACCACCGCGACCCCACGATCACAGAGATGCAAGTGTCCTCGCAGTAACTTGGCGACTCATAGACGGAACTGAATCGTGTGGGTTACTGTGTATGGGGCTGGATGAAAGTGCTTGTATACGGATGACGGTCACAAACACGGTATAGGCTGTTCACGGTTAAGTGAGCAATTTTGAATCCCTGGTTACTTTATTTTCTATCAGCCAGTTTTTATCCTTCCACCACTTTTTAATATAAATATTGCAACGTTTATAATAAACACAGTATATATATATATATTTCACTGGACTCTAAAGCTAACGTCTAAACTTAAAATAAAATATATTTACTCACTATTATTCAAAATGAGAGGTCTTCAAAAATTGCTCACTTTATTGTGAATAGCCTATAGGTATGTTGTGATTTCCAAGAACGAGCACCAAAACTACAACTAGTTACATGCGCCGTACTAACGATCTGACTTGTGTGTTGCTGCAGATAGTGGTATTTTTGATCATGCATTATAGTATATGTATGCATCGTGATACGCGCTCCACCGGATAACGGCGTTCTTCTTTTCTTTGTAATAATGCAGTACTAACTCAGTCGTTTTTTTACATCGAGGCAGATCTTCTGCTATAACATCCCATGATTCGAAACATTCGTCACCACTCACCTTTTCTGTGTTACCTCTCCATATTATACTAAAAATTATTACGATCGGCGTAAATTATACGTACGCTATAGTATATTAGTTGTTGCTTCCTACTTTTCTGAAATCCTTCTTACGTAATACTTTCAGGCTACTCACTAAGTGTCGTTCTAAAGCATGTAAAATACGTAAAATAATGTGAAATAAAATACCAAATATAAACCAATACACCAAAAAACACATTTATTCATAATAATGAAATGCTTTTTTCCAGAATTGATTATGCGAAAACCTAACTATGACACTAAAAACGTCCACATTAAAAATAACGCAAAAGTACTCAATATTATTCCACATAAGGACATATCAAATATGAAATACATATTGCTACTTATAGACAAAGTATAAGTTAAAGTTTCAATTACCCATATAATATTGTTAAATAATGTAAACGGAAGCATAAAACGTTTGTGATGTGATATTTATTTAGGGAAAAAACATGTAATGCGTGTGGTGACTTTNGGAAAAAACATGTAATGCGTGTGGTGACTTTTAAAGTGTTTTATTCAGCAAGAGCGAAGTTACCAGGAACATACACTGACAGTCAAACGATGTTTATTCTATTTTGATACTAACTTATATTTACTGTCGCTGGATAATATATTTTTGAGAACCGTAATTAGTTTATGTCTGCCATTTAGTTTCTTTGTGAAGCATATTAAAAAATAATAATTTCTCACCGACCTATCTATTAGNTTAGTTTATGTCTGCCATTTAGTTTCTTTGTGAAGCATATTAAAAAATAATAATTTCTCACCGACCTATCTATTAGAATTTGTGCATTTATCAAATAGCACTGTGAGATTATTACCTTTAAAGTTTTACGATTTAACTGAAACTTAAGAAAGTGAGACGTCAAAATCGTTATCGCAGGCGAAATAAAATGGCACATTTCAAAGAAATGGCTCCTTACGTAATTATGATTCCGTGACATATTTTAGCTTAAATTAATTGTCTGTTTAAAAGGTTTTAAAACTTTTTGGTACAATATTAGTATTCAAAATCCGCAACTTTACTTATAAAACGCGGCTAAAGTTATTTCCCCAACATTTTAGCATTTAAATTAAATTACTCCTGATATCCTCTTACAATAATACAAAAACTTCTCCGAACCTGAAAAAATAAGTCGACACTTAAAAGCCTTTAATGCCTTTATACCTGGTTAACCACCACTTAGTAACGACTAAATGCGTAGTTTCCAATCGTCACGAGTTTTGAAGCATTTCATCACCGTTCACCACTTATCCCTATCAAATGTCTCCAACGTATCCGAACATATTGCTCCCCGCCCGAGGTCAGCCTTTAATACAGTTTTCCTTGCAACTTCGCAGCGAAAGGAATATTTCCTAAGTTCACATGTGTAATAATTTCCACTAGGAGCCCCTGATAAGGTCCAATGAAGAAGGCGCAGGTATTCGTTTGCCGTTTTATTTTTTAAGATTTTTATTTGTAAGTTGAGAAATTTGCAACAAAAAGCTTAGAGAGATGTCTTGAAAATACTGCAATGTTCTGCCCTCGTAATTATATTGTGTTAAGTTGCTCGCAGTTTGTGTTGGACTCGTCAGCCAGGGTGATATCAGAATATTATATTTTTATTGGAGAATAAATGCTTGTTTATAATTTATTTTACAATGTTTTTCTTACATGTAAAGCCCGCTTCATAACGAGACGTAAATTTCCCTACCACTGCGGCTGAAAAAAATGGATACATTTTTTTTTTTGATGCAGAACGTACGAAATTAGTTTCTTTTTGAAACGCAAAAATGCATTTCGAATTGAAACAAAATGCGTTATTTGTAACTACAGGTGCTGCGCGACCTCAACTGATATATGTCAGTTACATATTTACACCCGTTGATAATACCCTATCGTTGTAGACAATATAAAACAGTAAGTGACCATGTAACAAATCATTTTATTATATTAGTTTCAATATAAAATAAGTAGGGAAACAGGCCTCAATTCTCATGACGAAATATTTCTGTTTTCTATGCGTTAAGAAAACTAAATATTATATAAAAGTAGTCATTATTATGTCAAAAAAATAATAAAATATTATAGAAAACATGCTGCCAAATTTAATTAATTCGTACTCATCACTTAATGTGTAGCCAACAATTCTCAAACTAATTAATATTGACACTCTTATACGGGAGTTTACTTAAAAAAAAAANCACTTAATGTGTAGCCAACAATTCTCAAACTAATTAATATTGACACTCTTATACGGGAGTTTACTTAAAAAAAAAACAAACTCCGGTTTGTAAAAACTGTGGTGGATGTGACATTACTCAAACGTAATAACGAAATTTAACTNAAAAAAAAAACAAACTCCGGTTTGTAAAAACTGTGGTGGATGTGACATTACTCAAACGTAATAACGAAATTTAACTGTAGACGTAAATATTCATAACATGTCCATTTTTCGCCACTGTATAGCATCAATAACATTCCCCACTTCCGTTATGTCTTGTTGTAAAAAAACTTCCTGCTCATAATTTAAACACGACTGGTTAACTTCCGTGCAGTAAATTACCCAGTAGTAATAATGAAGGTCCACTTCCACTCGCTGTTACTAGAGCACGAATATTAAATATGTTATACGCAGCTTCCTGTAACGTAATGTGTATTCACCACGATACATCATCCTCTCTAAATGAACGAAAAAAAAAAAATTGTCACGACCCGTTTACATGTATTTAGAGCTAGATAACGGGACGACGTACACACATGCACGTACGAACATGCGACGCAGGTGCATATTATACGAGCGTTTTTACAAGGCAATCAAAGTCTCAATTCCCATGAGAACCTGTCGAGTTAATAAACAGTTACGATTTATAGCTTTGAAAGGTTGGTCTGCAAAGTGTATTCTTTCACTGTTGTGAGCTGTACTTTCGGAATCTAAAGCAACTTTCATGGGGAACAAAAAAAAACCAGGAGGTGCATCTAAAAAATGTTTAAGATAGCCGTTTGAGAGAACTGGATGTTGGGTAAATAAACGACGTTCCTTTTACTATGTTGTCAAATACATAACTGTTTTAAAGGTAATATAAGGAATTCTTATTACATTTACTGGCGTTGTCTAAAAAATAAAATATTTTCCTACTGCAGCCATGAGGGAATTGTTTTTTTTTTCATACCCGATTCCTTTGGCCTGTAATGTAATTGGGGGTTTTAGATGACAATGTTTCCACCAAAGTGATATAATATTGCCCGCCATAGGAGCTTCTTACTTGAATGCTTGGAAAGCTAGACTCTATAAAAAATGAAGTAATTTATAAGTATACGCCGACTCTCTTATTACAAGAACTTAATATGGTGATACGATAAAAATACTTCCCATTCTAGTAGAGTTTATGCCCGAACAGCCCTCTCGAATTAACCAGCAGTGGATAGTTACTTACAAAAAGTTACTTAAAAATTCATACCATTAAAACAGATTTTTACACTAACATTTTTTTCTCTCCATAAAATATGTCTATATTTGTTGCTGTGAATAGGTTAGATGAGCACAGATCTCAGGGACATCGAAGCAGTTGGCAATCATGAACTGTTCAAATATCTGAGCTGATATTCAAATATTAGACACGCACGGGTAAAGGCTATTCCCGGCAAAGTGAGCACTTTTGAAATCAACCATTTGAAATAATCACTGCCCAGAACTACACATACTTTACAGTATACACTGGCAACTAAGCTCCCAGTTGGGTTCACAACGAATTATTTAAAATAATTCTACAAACCTGACGTTCCATCGAGAGTTTAATATGTGAATTTATGACTACTGAAGTAAACGTCATTTTTTATTTATACACATGCAGTAAAGGAAAATGAAAAAAAGAACACCATGACGTCACTAACTGAGAACGAACACATCATCACAAGACGTTGCCCTGGGACAATGGTTTGTGGAGCTGTATCATACGGCGGCTTCTCGTCTCTGGTGTTAATATAGGGAACATTGACCAGCGCGCAATACGTCCGGAACGCCATCCAAACCGTTCTGCTACAATTGTTTGCAGGGGCAGAGGATGCGCTGTTTCAGCTAGACAATGCCCGCCTACATTCCTCCCGTGCAGCACAACATGCTCCTCGAGGTGTTCGTCAACTTCCCCGGCCAGCCCCGACACTAAATACTTCCCCCATTGAGCATGTGTTGGACTGGGTTGGACGTCGCAGTTTGGGCATTTAATTCCCGCACATTCTGTACATATGAGAGAGATAGAGAGAAAGAGAAAATATCCGCAATTTAACAACAAAAAAATTTCTAGGAGCATTGAACATACTTCTGGCCCTGTCAAAACAACCAGTTCACCCGGAGGATTTTCAGATGTACCTAATTAATACGCGCGTGTTGCATGAGCTTTATTTTGTGCTGTTGCAATATGAAAACTTTGTGGTTTCACTGAATCGACGTGGCACAGTGACACGTCCCGTCACGTCACGTCAGTGGAAGAGTGTTACATCAGTGAACCCTGAAACTGTACAACAGGTTTCAATGGAAGGAAATACAGGATGTGTTCATGTCACGATGAAATTTCCCCAATTACTGTGGTGCTATCGACGGGAAACACATACACATCATACGGCCTTGTAAAAGGGTTCAGAATTCTTTAACCACAAGTCTACTACTAGTATAATACTATTTTCTCTCGTGGATTGGGAATACTGCTTCCGATATATAGACGTTGGCGCTGATGGGAGGGCAGGGGATGCTGCCGTGTTCCGTGAATATAAACTCAATAACGCGATGCTACATGATAGTTTTAAATGGCCAGAGGGGGCTGTTATCATAGGTGACGATGCCTTTCCTATGAGGGGAAATGTGCTGAAACCTTACAGCAGGCCTGCGCTCACCAGAAAACAGCGCATTTAATTACCGTTTGTCTTGAGCAAGAAGGGTGGCACAGAACGCTTTTGGTGTATTAGCATCACGTTATCGTGTATTTGGAAAACATATAACTGTGAGGCCTTCAACAGTGGATCTGATAACAAAAGTATCATGCACGTTACACAACTGGCTGCGAGTGAAATTACGGCAATGCTTTCCATTTGGAACGGTGGACATTGAAGACGAAAACACAGGGACAATTCAGTCAGGGTCCTGGCGTGCTGGGAATGTTGAACTGCCATCTGTGGCACAGGTTGGTTCGAACGACTACGGAACTCTAGCTGCTGCTTTAAGAGAAAGTTATGCAGATTACTTCTCGGGAGAAGGGAGTGTGTCTTGGGCAAATGAGAATGATAGGAATGGACTAAAAACGGGGCGTGTTACTAACGTGTGAAGCTAATTGTGGAGGCACTACTAACACATTGGGACTTAGTACCTACAACTTCAACTGTGTCGAGTTGACTGTATTGATAAACAAAACAACATCGCACTTCGAGCCTTCGCAATACATGAGCACTATTATTTCGTGACACACATGTATACTCACGTTACGTGCGTTTATAATATGTAAAACAATTATTTGTTTGTGGCAATGATATTTCTGGTTCGAATTACCAAAAACACATTAAAAATATATTTTAAATGGTTCTGTTTGTGGTTGCTAACATGTATGTTGTTTTTGATGGACATACAAATTCTTACAATAATTAGGTACGAATAAAATACTATCTGCAATAAAGGTATTTGTAATACATGCAATTGGTGTTCAGAGATAGCAACTACCAAACATATGAAACATTATTTTTGTTTGAAATACATTATACGAAATACGAGTAATTTATACAACCGTAATGCAATAACAAATGCTATACATGTGTATAATTACAGAGTGCACTTACCATTGAGGAACTAGATGGTCGTGTTACAGTAACTCCTCTCAAAAATGCGTCGTCTGATTTAAACCAACCACGTCAATTTTGGTTTGTAGATGTCATCGGTTCATGCCCCACTCTTCTCAGATTTCAGAACTTTTACCAGTTCTTGCCGGCATGGTGTTCTTATTGTTTTGATTATTTTACACGAACTTTCAACTGTTTCATCTAAACCCACCTGTTTCACTTTACTTACAAGTTTGTTGAAATCAGTTTCTCTTAACAGTTTGTTAGAATACTCGCTGAGCCTGATGTTCCACAGTATATCATATTTTGCGTAAATTTCGAGAAACTTGTGTACGTAATCCCACTCCACTTACTCATTTTGAACACAACGCACTCCAGTCAATGGAATTAAACTGGCGTCCACACGTTGCCTGCGTTTTAGGCTGGCGAGAAAACGAAGCGCAAGCAGTCTCTACCATTCAGCTAGAAGGAAACTAGCCAATTGGGCCATTTAGAGAAAGGGGGGGAGTGCCAGAGGAGAGTGAGTCACGTGACCTTCAGGCGGACACATCAGTAGACTCTTCACCAACTTGCTGTCCACTTTCCGGGCAGTGGAAAGTTTCCTTGACCACGCCGTTTACACAAGAACATCGCCAGGAACGCCGCTTGTCTTCAAGTACTTGACGCCACTAAACTTCGCCCGTGTAAACGCGCCTTCACTTCCAACTTTCCTGAAGCCCTTTTCAACTTCTACTTCCAGGATATTATTCCGCCTCATCCTTAACCGAGTTTAGAAATTTCATCAAAGGGACAGTGCGCCGCATTCGTGCGCACTCACTTCTATAGTATACTACATAAGAAATATTTCTTACTGGGTGTTACTAACACACTTATTTCCCCCCTGTTTTATACGTGTTAATTATAAATCAAATATGGTTAAAGGTTCAATTTATTCAAACATAAGATACTTTTAAGTTAACACGAGTATGAACCACTTCTGATACATGACATATTCAGGAAGCAACCAAGTACATCATGCTCAGGTGATATTTCTAAGGTTAGATTCAAAAAGTGCGGAGAAACCGCGAATAGACTATACCATATCATGGCCTTCTCTAGTTTCTGGCTTCCAGTCTAGTTTGAAGGGCCCTGATGACGCCAACTGCGTCGGTTAGAGAAATGAACAAGCTGGGGCCACAGCAAGGAAGCGGCACCTGGGGGAAAATGTCCCAGAGCTTCTAAATCAGCAAGGCCCCTACACCCTTCCCATTCCTCTCACCTCTGGCATTACTGCATTAACTTACCGGAACGCTGTTTCACCATTACTATAAATAAGCCACAAACCTGTATATCTTAGAGTGTCCGATTGTTTTCAAGTGATTTAGTTACTATGTAACACGTCAGCCACATCCGTTTCATATAAATACAAATCATGTTGTTTATATCAACCAGAAGGACTCCCAACCCAGCTCCTCCCCCCCTCCCCCCTCCCCTCACGGGGCCCGCGGTGGCAGAGCAATTAGTCTGCTCGCCCCCCACCAAGGCGAACCGGATTCAATCCCCGGCCGGGCCACTCCCGGATTTTCGCATGTGGGTATCGTGACGGACGATGCCGCTGGTCGGTGGGTTTTCTCCGGGATCTCCCGTTTCCCCCGCCCTTTCACATTCCGGTGCTGCTACATACCGCGATCACCCTCATCGGCTCGCAAGACCTCGCTGTTAAGAGCCGCCCAAATCTCTTCACTCACTCATCCCCCCAACCCCCTCCGCGATCCCAGAAAAACCTTGCTGAGGCCCTGCCAACAGGACGCGGCTTCAGCCCGGAAGAAGGGTTACCAACTTTTCCAGATTTATTGTAAGAGCCACTTCCGACAACTCCACACGCCGCCTGAGCTCAAGAAAATTATCAAGAAAATAAAAAGTAACAGCTTTAACTCTTTCGCTGCGGGATTTTTTTTCATTTTTTTTACCCAAAAAGTGTAAAAAAAATGTAAATTTTTTTAAATTTAATTTATTATTATTAACTTATTTCTAACACATAAACTATATATAAAGTATATACAGGCTATTACATGTGCAGATTTGTGTGTGCAGGTTATTACGTGTGCAGACTTTCATGTAGATTTATTGATATGGTACTCCTCAAAGCAAGGCACAGGACAGAGTAGAGGATAAATTTGCATGTAAGTAATTTGAAACACACAGGAAGAATATACAAAGTTTTCACTGTTTTTTACATGTGCAGACTTTCCTGTAGTTTTTTTTACTGTGGTACGCCTCAAAGCAAGGCACAGGACAGAGTGGAGGATGATTGGGGCAATTCTTGCACATGTAGATGGTTTGCTTCCGTTTACAGTTTCCTCTTCCTTTTTGATTGCATTGGTTAGGCATTATGGAGCAAACAATACAATTTGGCTTGTGGTTTTTGTCACTTTGTATTCCAATAAAATGGCGTTCATTCAGTCTGGTAAGTGGGACAACATCAGCACAAATACGGCCTTTCTTTTTTGGTGCTGGTCGAGAATATTCTTCCAGAAGTCCCTCAATGACGCAGTTCCTGTATTGTATTGCAGACATTTTAGTATCTCGTGACATATTGAAGGCAATTTTCCCATTCACGAGTGCTGCTTCAACCATGAAATGCCACAATACATGATACCACTTCCTGTTTTTGTGATAGTAACAGTATGATGATGACAGTTGGTCAAAACGATCTACACCATTCATGTTCCGATTATACTCCAATACCATTTTTGGTTTAGAAACAATTCTGTACCCATTTTCAGTTTGTTTAGCTCTTGTTTTTACTTCCGTCAACTCATTGCTATGCACAGTTGACAACAGCGTAACTCGTCCAGTATCTTGCCATGAGCACACAATCATTCCCTCTGCTTTGTTCAGCCAAAATTTTGGCTTGTCACCTTTCTTCATTTTGCAAACTACTGGTTTACACTCAGTTGGCATGCCATGCCTGTTTGTTCGAACTGTCCCGCAAGCTCCTATGTCAATTTCTCTGAGGAACTGGAACAGTGACGGGCTGGAAAAGAAATTGTCACAATAGAGAATTCGCTGTGTGTGTTCAAACCCCAAAAGAAGTTTTCGAACCACTCGTTCACCTAACCCCAGGCTGCGATCAACATTTGCTTGTAGCACGCCTTTTCCGACATAAACGTCGAACCTCAACAAGAAACCTGTTTCACTGTCACACAGTGACCATAGCTTCACACCCCACTTTGTAGAAGGTTTTGATGGCATGTATTGTTTGAACCATAGACGTCCTTTGAAGCGAAGCATGGTTTCATCAATAGATAAACTTTGACCTGGTTCAAATTCAAGCAAGTAAGTGTCTTTCACTATGTCTATGATTGGGCGAATTTTGAAGAGAGGGTCATAATCCTGATGCGCTTTTGGAAATTGCTTTTTGTTGTCAGCGAAGTGCAGAAATGACCTGAGAATCTGGTATCTGTCACGAGACATAATGTTTGAATAATTTGGGGTATCATTTATCCAGGATGTTTCACAGAAATACTGTTTTATTTAATGTTTTGCGACACAAACCCATACCAATTTCTACAGCTGTCATTGCCTGTATTTCCTCAGGAGTACACTCATTCTACTGATGGTACCTTGAACGAGGTGATACTTTTTCTGTTGTCATATTTTCATAAAACTGGGATGCATATACATTTGTTTGGTCTGCTACTGTAGCAAAAGTAGACGTGGGAAAAAATTTGTAAAAACAGTCTACTGCTGTGTCATTTGAGGTTATGTTTTTTAGTGACGAATGTAAAGGAGATTTGTTACACCAGTCAAGCAAAATATTTATATTTTCACTGTCCGTGTTCAACCAGTCATTACTATTTACACATACAGTTTCAGTTTTCTTCCCTTTCAAAAACTGTTGCGCAGGATCATCACTCACTGTGTCACTGTCACTGTCACTATCACTCACATTTTCTGACTCCACACTATAAGTTATTTCATTTTCTGTATTGCGAAAACCAACTTCGTTTTCAGATTCACTTACTTCCAAATCTGAATCTGAATCAGCAAACAAAATATCGTAACATTCTTTTTGCGACAATCCTTTCCTACTACACGATGCCATTGTTGGCGAGAATAACACCAAAGATAATACACTCACAGTATGTAAATACTGTGCCATTTATAGTCAAAGATAGTTTCAGAACATTGAGGTATCAATTTTATAGATAGCAGCACTTATTAGAATACAATTGCATGCCGAACGCACATCACAACTTAGGAATCCACCCAATTCGACTAAAGTCGCATGCCGCAAGTAAGCGATAATTCTCTGCATTCGACAATAGTCGAACATCGCAGTCAAAGAGTTAAATACTATCTGTGATGTGCGAAAGTCAGTATCATAAAAAACAATCATCATTTTCTCTGAATATATACAACAAATTATTAGTTGTAACTACAGTCATAATTCAGTTGTGAATTGAATTTATTATTTAATCAGTTTTAAAACAAACAACACCAACAAACTCTGGAAGAAAATATACTTACGGCTGTGCTACAATCACCGTGGCGTCCCGGTAAGAAAATAACAGTACCGTTACCGTGCGAGCCTGAGAAAGTATTGCCTACAACAGCAGTAAGAAAACTCTTACGCCACCAATCAGAAACGAGCAGGCCCTACATGTTCGCAGATATTTAGCTACTGGCTAACCTGATATAAAAATAAGTTTTTATTTAAATGTAATGTATATACTAATGTAATCGTTTACATTTCCAATTTTTCTTTTAAAATGTATGCTAAACATTGCTACGTGTTAACTTTAATCAAACCATATTTATAATTAGCCCCATATTTGTACACAACTAGATGAACTCGAAACAAAAATAAAAAAAATGCAAAATCAAGGTCATCTTCTTGATACTTGTTTTCACCACACATACTTGTACGTGCACAAATTTTCGTTAAAAATAAATGGAAATCGGACATGTACTCTGCAGTACATTAGCAGCCATTTTCTTGTAACAGATGTTTGTTTTGCACTGCCTTAAGTAGTTTAAAATGCCGAATTACGATTGGCCGTCATAGACCGCACCGTAAGGAAACAGAACATTTTCTATCCTGCTCACGGCGAGAGGGCGGCAATCCCACGTCGTACGTTGTGTTGTAGCACGCGTCGTAAACAAGTGCGTGTTCTATTTCCTACGGTTATTTCTTATGCGTCTCGGCAAGCGCTGCTTCCGAGAACGCACTTACTGACGAACGCCACCTGTCTGCGTCAATTGCAACTATCTGTGGCCAGTGAGTTGGGGCGGTATTCATAAACATATCTTGAGAACTAGCTTCGTCAAGACAACCTTATTTGGTGTCTTAATTTCGTGTTTACATTTCATGAACATCTCTTAAGCTTGTCTCAAGCACAGGTAAACAAGGTGGCCGTCTTCACGAAGACTGCCTTATTTTTGTGCGCCTTAAAACTGAATTTTTCTGTTCCGTAGTCACTGCTTGAGATCGTGATTTCGAACCATGTTTCATAGTCATCGATACCTTGCTTAAGACGGCAAATAAGCTGGTCTTTGCCAAGTCCACTGTAGAGGTGACTTGAGACAGTGTTTTTTTTTAACGGCGGACGCTGATTGGATACATTCATACGTCGAACTAGTGAATATGTCTGCAAAATGGCGACAGCAAAGCATATGTTAGGTTGAGATGAATGATTTAATTACGCATTTGGACGAAAATCTAAAATTCTTTGCTCTAAGAAAGGTTTTTACAGAACTGTAATTCTACATATACCATTTATTTTTTAACGTAATTCGCCTAGTATAACTTCAGTTCCACTAATTACAAAGTAGAAACTAGATAGTGTTAAGCACAATACAACTTATTTACAAAAAAAGTCTTCTTTTCAAATGCAGTAGTAATTTACGTACGTAACAATAAACTAAATATAATCAATTATACTGTCTGTTAAATTGAAAATTAATATAAAAGTTTTGTAAATATAAATATACTGTACACAGAAAAATTGGAATTAAAATGTGATATAAAATGTCTTTACCCTATAGTCGGTTTCGATCATTTCAGTCCAAAATTGATGATCTCGATAGTGTGCTGAGTTATTATTTTGGCTGCTCGTGTAAAGACATCACATAATTCACACAGTTTTTTTACAATCTCTTTTTACACTTGTCCGCAACATTCTCCTAAGTGAGAAAAGCAATTTCGTTATTTTTCGTCACATGAACGTCACTTTGTTCGTTTTAACCATGTTTTTAATATATTTGCAATACTTATGTATAATTTGGAATACTTTCTTCTTCAATTTGCATATAATACCACGCATGAATTACGTCGTGGTGACATAAATGCGTATTTATTTCTATTTCCCGTCGAGCCGCCATGTTTCGTTTTAATTCGAGCCTTTGTACCACGCCTTGAGTTCTTTCTTGACCAAGCCGGAAGTGGTAAAACATAAGTTATGCCTTGAGCACGCCACCTTCACGAAGATCGTCTTGCTTGTAGACTATGAAACGACGTGCGGAAATAACACTGTCTTGAGAAATAAGATGCTCTTGACCAAGACTGGCTTAAGCTCAATCTTGATACATGAATATGAATACCGCCATTAGAGTAAGGTTCCTACCTCTACTACAGGTTTGGAAGATGAATGTTAAAAGTTTGGCAACCAAAAATGTTCGCCACTGGGTAATGTACCGGATTTTTTTTCTATTTTCTGCGTTAAAAAACAGGATAATTATGATAATCATAAATAAAATATAAAGTAACTTCGTAACCAAGTAAAATATTTCTCTTTTATTATTCACGTAGCTTAAAATATTAATTAAAAGTTACCTTTTGGAACACTGCGCACCTAGCGGTGGAAATTTTCCCAATACCAATCTCGCCTATAAGAAATTACGTTTTGTTCCTAACCTGAATAGAACAAACCTTAGTTAGAGTATCAGAGTAAACATACCTGTTATCGTGGAAACGGTTAATTATCGACATAGTTGTGACAAGCGTCAATGGTGAGGCCGTTATTGGGTAATTATCATTATATACAGGTATTTTTTTGGGTAATGTTAGTTACCTGTTTAGAGTCATTCCTCAGAGAAGACTATTTAATGGATATTTGGAAAATAAATTTGTGTCCGCGGGAAGGATGAAATACGGTGTAGGCGGGGCTTAGAGGGCCAGGCTTTCTGGTTGACACCGAGAGGGCACACTTCGGGGATCTTCGGAAAAACTCGAGCGACGGGGAAGTAGCTGTGGTCGCCAGGCAAGGCAGAAATGATATAGACCAGGCCCTCGTAACTCGAATAGGGAAAACGAAACCTTGCCGAAGATACCTGAAGTCTGTTCGAAGCCGAGGATCTACGGTCTTACAACTTCTGCTTTTAAAAAAATTATTACATATTTATGCAAAATATATACTATATTCACATAGCATAAATATACAATAAACAATCATGTAGCTTTCTCTTAATATATTGAATACACTCATGATTGATTTGCATATTTTAATTCTGATGGTGGTACCACAGACTGCTTCGTGTAAGCGCCGTTCAAGTCTCTTTATTCGTGTCGCATGTTTTTCACGAATGTACGCATACAACGGGTTGTAATATTTTGTTTCATATTCACCGTTACAGTTTATATTCGCTCAAATGTAAATGCGACATGAAATAAGTGTGGATAAGAGAATCATCAATAATATTGCCCAGAAAACGTAAGTCAATCACAAAAAAAAAATGGGTGCGTGCACTTATGTACACGCGTTAGAAGTTACACTACTTTGGAGTGACTAAAATAAAATTTTATTGCGTATGTTACCATTTCACGCTTACATTCATTCAGATATTGTCCCATATCATAATTGAATTCAAACTATATAAATGAAATGTTTTTCAATTTCTTATTACATTAACTGATTTTCTGTCGGTTTTAAATATAACCACGTGCTATGTTGTGTACCTTGCGTTTGTATATAGCTAGACGATACGCGCATGCGCGTTGGGTCATACTCCTACCACGCTCATTGTCGAATTTCCTTACACTGTGTGCGCGCAACTTCCATTGCACACTAAACTTTTACCCGCAACGCGCCGAAAGAAGTATAACTTAAAAAAAAAATTGTTACGTAGTGCTACATGTTATGTCTAGCTTTGATTTTTTTTGTGTACGGTTATAAATTTTTATCACGAAGATTTGTAAGAAAAATCGAGAATTGAATGGATGCTACCCCCATAAATCGTAGGTGGAAGACTGTTCGCATCTAAGGGACGGAAACCAGTCTAGCGTAACTGGAGTGTCATCGATGACAGTTATTGGAGGATTAAAACGAGCACGCGTGCGCGCTTACACACACACAAAACCAATTTGACGCTGATTTTGTTTATTTCGGATCAAAGTAAAATTTTTACGAACGAGTAATCGTGCAGTTTTTAACGTGAATGAAGCGTCTTGCTTATATTACAATAGCTGATTTGAAGCGTCTTGCTTACATTACATACAATAGCTGATTTAATATTTTTTTTAGCTTTAAATGTGGTTTATTTTGAGAAAGGTATACGAAAGTCTTGTGATTAAGGATGTCCATTCATATCTCATTTGTAAAAAAAAATTTTAAAGCAAACAAGATAATATTATCTACCTTCCGAGTTTATAACCCATAGAGTCCATCTTATTTGTGTGGGATACACATGTTCGGAGAGATTTTTATGACAGTTGTAACAAAACTACTTTAGGTTGCTTAAAAGTGAGGAGACAGATTTATGAACAATGAAATTTATTCTTGAACAAGAAAGTATACTGCGTAAAATTACTGCACCTTCTTCGAAATAATTTAAACTAAAATATTTAATTATACTTTTCAGTGTAATTTTATTTTCCAAAACGAGGAAATTTGGAATAAGAAACTCCGTAACTGCCACTACAGTACGTTACTTGCTGTGAACAGGGATGTAAGGTCGCGTGATATTGATATCACGTATCAGAGTACGACAATTTAAAATCACTCCCTGTAGCACTGATTGGAAGAGACTTAGTCTTTCAACCTGTCTTAACTTTCTTTAACAACGTATCAGGTTCATAGCTGTCCCAAAGTTCGTTTGTTGCACAGTTCTGGGCTGTGGTCTCGCATAATTCTGAAACGAACGTGATGCGACATCAACTTACCTTGAACGCTGGTTAACGAACGCACTTCCCAAGGCGTGCGAGATTTCCGTTTTTTTTCCCCGGCTGGTTTTGCCTTTAAGACTGAAGCCAAGCGAGCTCTTACGAGCGACGGATTTAATATAAGTTCACTCAAAGCAGTGCAAGTATAACTAACGCGATCAGTGAAGACAGACATTTGTTTCTCCCCCTACGCCGCGGATATGTAATCTAATTTCGATGTATTCTGTTATCAACTGACCGTTTTTCCTGCGACATGCGCCGTTCTTGCTTTGCTACCTCCCACGCGAAACGTTCCGGCAGTCCGATAAAAAAGCAGAGTTCGCTGGATTTTATTTGGCCGCAGTGCGCGCGTAGGTTTTCCCTAGACCGTACCAGTGCTTCGTCATCTGCGAGAGAGGAAAAAAAAATTGTTATCTGCCTTACAGCTTTCGGAAGAAGTACTCTCTTGCAGAATTCGCATGTGGGAATCGTGCCGGACGATGCCGCTGGTCGGAGGGTTTTCTCGAGCGTCTCCCGTTTCCTCTCGCCCTTGCATTCCGGCGCTGCTCCAAAATAACCTCACTCCACACAAGACCTCGATGTTAAGAGCCGGCCAAATCGGTCCACTCTCCCCTCTCTTCCAGAAGCTCGGTGAATACGATCCCCCCCCTAACCCTTTTCAAGTGTAGCATAGTGGTAAGTCATTTTCTAGGTGTGCCATAATTCAAAACATTAGAGANCACTTGCATTCCGGCGCTGCTCCAAAATAACCTCACTCCACACAAGACCTCGATGTTAAGAGCCGGCCAAATCGGTCCACTCTCCCCTCTCTTCCAGAAGCTCGGTGAATACGATCCCCCCCTAACCCTTTTCAAGTGTAGCATAGTGGTAAGTCATTTTCTAGGTGTGCCATAATTCAAAACATTAGAGACGTCTCGTGATTTTAACCATACACCAGTCAGAACTATCAGAAAATAATTCTGCTATATTCATTTACTCAGTTGCGAGAGTTAAAAAAAAAAAAATCGGATGATAAGTTTTGAAATTTGGTTTGCGTACTTTCAGATACACAAAATATTTATTCTTATAAGAAGATTGCATTATTACTAAATACATGTCTAACTGCAGATACAGTCTTGAACTTGGTGGAAGCGGTAATAATTCTTCGTGTTTCGCATACGCGGTACATATTTTATGCACAAGTACTTAAACATCACGTAACTTAAAATAATATATATGTTTATACCTTAAATGTACATGGGAAAATCGTTTATGGATTTTTTTTTAAAGTGTAAAGGAATCTGCCGCATATCTGGAAACTGAGAATTTGGCTCCAATATATCACTTGTACCAGTCAAATGCAGAGTTTCAGGAAGAGTGACAAGTTAAATCTATTATTACGTTTCGTTATATCTGAAGAGGAGTATAATAAAATTACAACGGTGGCAGAGAGAGTTTCTGAGTATGAAGTAAATGTCAGCATTCAAGAAACAAGAAAGGGAGTGTGGCTTAGGGGAAGAGTATTACTAATGATATTTAATCTACTGGAAAGAGCCGGGCAGAATAGAAAGATATCAACTTGCTAATTTCTTGACAAGATACAGTAAAACGAAGACCGTTATTGAGCAGGAAAAAAAAAAGCCAGTTCTGCAAGGAAAGATATTTCGAATAAGAAGGAAGTTTCGAGAGTCTGAGAAAAGTATGTAAGTTTGTGTGGAAAATAAAGTTCTTTTGAAGTATCTGAACTGCGGCGAGGAGGGTAATGCTTCAATCAGCCCTGGTTTACCTATCGGACGTACTTATGCAAAACAAAATATTAATTTTGTGTTGTGTGTCGTTGGCTTTCGGGATTCGAACTGCGTCAAGTATTTTATTCCCTCAAGTTTGAGCAGTCATTGTAGCTGCCGTGTTTAGGGCCTCGCCATAGTATTTATACCGGTGTCTGCGCGAGAGAGAAAAGGGCGTGTGGAGATATTTGAGGGGCTCTTAATATCGAGGTCTTGAGAGTCTATGAGAATGAGGCGAGGTGAGTATGGCGCAGCGCCGGAATGCAAGGGCCGTGAGGGGGAGGGGGCGCAGAATGGGAGATCCCGCCGACTAGCGGCATCGTCCGGCACGAGTCCCGTGTGCGAAAATCGGGGCGCGAACTCGCCGCGAATCGAACCTCGGTTCCCCTTGTTGTGATGCAAGTGTTATAGCCGCTGCGTCACAGTAGCTCCATGTCTACACGAGATTCCAGATATGTATGTATATATACACACACATGCATACACACCATTACCTCAGCTGTGTTTCACGTGGTTGACTTGAGATGTATTTATGGCACACAAAAAAAGAACCAACCGACTTTTAAGTTTTTAAGTTTCAAATTGAAATACGGCATTTAAATAAACATACATTTATTGTTTTCCTTTTTTATTTTCTGAGTACAAAGTTAGTTTTTTTTATATTTAGACCCCAGGGACTTATAAAGGTTAAAAAGGGGGTAACGGGATTTTCTTTGTGCTGCTATGTGTTTTTTCAATATCTTGTTATTTGTTATTGTTAATTGAGATTGCGAAAGCATACTATAGTACGAATTAGTACACCGTGACCAAATTTGTCTAATGGTCATCGCGTTAGATACTTCCAGTTGTTTTCTATATCCTGAAAAGTATTTAATATACAGACTTCTTAATTACAACCAGATTTTGCGTTTTAGGTGGCACGTCATACCGAGAAATATTAAAAAGAACGGGGCCTCCTAATTATACAGAATGGCCATAAATTGTAGATACGTAGGCTAGTACACAAATATAATAAAACAAAATACACGTAAATCCACATTTTAATATACTGGAAACAAAAATCATATATAAATATAATAAACCTATAATAACTGTTCAACGTAATGCCCAATACTAACGATAAATTTCTCATCACGATAGAAAAATTATGAATAATGCGGTGAAATAGTGCCTCACTCATAACAGTCACAAGCAACAGAAAATGTATTTTTATAATTTCGTGTGGTTAATTTATGTTAAACCTGTAAAATAAGTTGTGCAATTTATGTTACTTAGGTCTGATTATTACAGAGACTAGGTTGTGTGAACGACGTATCATTCTGAATACAGGATATTTCTTGTTACTCAAAAAGAAGTGTGTTAAATTGTAACAGTATTATATTTTCATTTTGTGATTTTTCAAATGATTTCTGTGTAATTTTCTTTTATGTTTTATTTGCGTTTTCAAAAGTTAGAAGTTAATGTTCGGAGGAGTGTCCAGTGGTCAGTATTTATTTTTATTTAAGTCTGCAATGAATTGTGTGTGAGCGAAACTTAAATTAACGTTATTCGTTTTAAATTTTATTCAGCTAAGAACGCTTACTTGCATGATTTATCTTGTACGTAAAATTTTCGCGCGGAAATTTGAAAAGACGTTGAGGGAGAATTCTGCTCGGATCTTCAAACGCACGGACAGAACGTCCTCCGACCTCCGACTGAGCGCACTTGTAAGGTGTATCGCTCCAGTTGTGAAACTGAACATTTAGTTTTAAAATTAAGGAAGAACGTCTCAGAGTGTGTGGAATTTGGGTCGCGCATATTTACCTGCAATATTGTGCACACTGAGAGAGAGAGAGAGAGATAGAGAGAGAGAGAGAGAGATCTCTTGGAACCAACAAAATACTTCTTTGTACAGAGCCAGAAATATATTTAGTTGCCCCAACAAAACATTTCGTTGAATAAACACAACTTTAAAAGAAACAAAATTAATTTGGTTCATCTAACAAAATACACGCTTGTCGCTTGAATAAACAAAAACCTTCCGTGTTAGGCAAAAAGAAATTAGACTACGAACAAAGCATTTGGTTGAACCAACTGTATGTATTTGTTTGGCTGCTCATTTGATTGCCTTCGTTCGAAAAGACAGTTCGAGAGTTTTTTTTTTTTTTTTTTCATTTTTCTGACAATTAGTATAGTAGCAGTGTTTGTTAATGTATTTATTGATGTTTAATAATGGCATAAACATCCTAATAAAACAGGTTCAACACGAAACTAAAAAGTAAAGCTGTACAACTTGAAACATTACAATTTTCTTGGCCGAGTGCCCGTGAGCTGGTTTACACTGTTTCCAGATACGTAAAGCTCGCCCGCGCACATTTATTGTCTTGCAGGAGTTTATTTTCGCCGAGTCTCAACAGTTCCGTGATCTGCCGTGCGCCTTATTTTTCGCATGCAGATAATTTGTAGGACTAGATGGAATGCCAGCTTTCTCCATGTCGACGTGTCCCTGACATGGGGCATAATTTGCAGCTGAAGATAAATATACCACAATAAAACACGCGGCGTTTGTTTTATCTGAAGACCGTCCGTATCGACGCTTGTATCCGGGCACGTTACGGTTCGACGAGTATTCCAAAGCGCTCTTCTAGCCGCGATTGATAGCAAGTTGTTATAATCACTTTTTTCTTGTATGTACCATCACACGTAAGTTTTCATTTGAAATCAGTACTTTCTTTGTGATGCGCAATTTTTTTTGGCAATGAGTATACTTCAACATATATTTTATATCCAATAAACTTTCTTGAAAAAATCGTTTACTATTTCTTCTCTTTCATTTTAAAAATAAGTTTCCTGGCAATGTATTTACGTGGCGTAGTTTGCTCTAACGTAGCCTGTATCTCAATACATGTTGATATATTTAAATATTCAAAGGATGTTTTAAAATACAGATACAGTCCTAAGTAATCCATATTACTTACAAATTAATTTTCTCGTTTCTTTATTTCAAAAATTGCCAGGTAATGAGAAAAACAAATACCCAAATAACATCACACATTCAAATGCGATAAAAGTGCAGAACTAAGATAATTTTAGCTGACAAGATGTCACCACTACGCCAAGTTTAATCACGCAAAACTGATTCAATGTAGAATATACTCCTATCTGAACCAAATACATCGGATGTACATACGCAAAACGGATGTATGTAGCAGTGATGTCATTTATATAGTAGAGTATAACATAAGCTATAAACTGCAAGACCATTCTGAGTAAGCTGCAATACCAACACTGTAGTAAACGTAGGTAATAGGAAGCAGACTATTTAAGATATCCTGGTTACTTACCGACGAATCACGAGTTTGCTGTTTTATTCGCGCCTTAATTAGTTATATGAAAATTAAAGAAAACATGATGAATGAAAATAATGTCTTTAAAACTGAATCACAATTTATGGAACTGATAATGTCGTTAAGTTAGAAGGAAAGTGCATCAAATTTGGTAGTGATTTTGTTAAACGTCCAATAATGGAAATTATTAGTCTTTCATCGTATTAATTAAACTGGGCGTGCTTAGTTACCGTAAAAATTTAACCTTATACGAAACTATATTAGTAAGTTCTTGAAAGTGTTAAAAACATTTTTTTGCGTTTTTAATAGTACATTACAATAAAACTTATACAATTTAATATAATTTTTCGCATTGACGGCATCTGATTTTATGGAAGCTAGTGTACTTTTTAGAAAATTACTTTTATGAGGCGTAAAATAAATTGAAGGAAAATGTCGCTCCAACGTGCAGACACATATGATTAAAAATAAACATTCATCCAAAATTGGTTCTTCGTTGGAAAATCTAAAATATATATCGTAATTATTTTCTCTTAATAATATTGAATATGTCAACCTTCCAATGTCTCTGAAGAACGAAGCAGGGGAAAATTTTACATTGCATTCAGTAAAAAGAACGCCTAAAATTTTAATAGAAAGTTGTAACGTCCACGTATAAATCATAAGATATTGCTACGAATGTATACCGCTGAGTTATTACTAACGTAGGTTAGAATACAGATCGACGAAAANTAAATCATAAGATATTGCTACGAATGTATACCGCTGAGTTATTACTAACGTAGGTTAGAATACAGATCGACGAAAATTATTTCGAAACTCTCCATGTTTATTTTTATAACAGAGAGAATTTAAATTTTGAGCTTCTGTAAGGAAACGACGCAACAAGTGCCAAGATATAATATACGCATTGCATGCATGCATTTCTTATATATTCTTCAGTAGCGTAATTTTTCAATGTCTAGATGCGTGTATTTTTCATATTTAATATCTACAGCATCTATAAAAATAAATCCAAAACAAGCCGCTNTTCAATGTCTAGATGCGTGTATTTTTCATATTTAATATCTACAGCATCTATAAAAATAAATCCAAAACAAGCCGCTCGTGCTAGTGTTCATTTGTATTTTAATATGCAGACATTTTAACATTTTATTACTTTTTAGCTTGAAAATACTCTAGTACTTTTGAAAATAACGCAGCCAATTTTCTTCATTATACCTTTTTATAGCCCGAAGCGTTCCTAGATTAAATTTGTACCAGTCTGCAGTGCAGAAGCGGGTCCGTGAAAATTTATTACTGACATAAAATGTCTAGAAATCTTTATTAATTTTCAAGTTTTCTCATATACTCGTCTCAGCGTGCAGTTATTTCCTGTGCGCGCCTTGTTCCTCTCTTAAATGGAATTATTTTCCTCTCTTTCACGTTACTCCACTTAGAACTACATTTACAGAATAACACTTCTAAATCTATGTGGAAAGGCTGTAAATTCTAAATTTTTTTAATTAAAAATCTTTTGCCTTTTTTTACAGGTACTGCCAATTTATATTTACATTTTTAGTTGCATGCTTTTTAACGATTAACTTAATGCCATTAAAATAACCGTAACATATCCTAGACAGGCTCACGCACACATGATTTATACGTGAATAGTACCCAGAAATTCTTGATCCGAAGCTAACATCTTATCAACATCGTGACTAGAAAATGTTTTTTATATAATTGTATGGTTCCTCTCGTTCACTTCATAAGATATACTGCGAGGAGTTTCTTTAAAATATATATTAGTGGCAATTTTGAAATCGTTAGTTTATATTTTTGTTTGAAAGTGAGAGTTTGGAAACCGTAAGTGCCGAACAATCACAAAAATTTAAAATTATAAGGTAAAATTAGCATTTAAAATACAGAAAATTCAATTTATTACTATTTGTATCCCGTAATACCAGTTTGTTAGGAGTTTTTTTAATCAAATATATTTTCTCCAAACATAGAATCATTTTATTTGGTTTCAATAAAGATAAAATGGAACTAGCAAATTTTCACATCATTATACAATATCTCTATACATTTTTTATTACTCTTCAATTTTTGTTTTGACACGAAGTAAATCACAATTATGCAAACTCTGGAAATCTTCCAGAGTTATGGTGCCAACGTTTTTATTTTGTACCCCTAAATTACTTTCTTATCACACATCTGTACTACCTGACTATGTAAAGATACCCGTGGTATTAAGGAAACTCGGAGAATAGGTAAGCTAGTCTCGAGTCAAGGAGTTCTCGGCGAGGCAATATTAACGACTTCTCTCAGCTTCAAGAACTACTTGAGGTCCATTTGTCTTCTCACTGTCTTTTGTTCCTCTTGAGTTCGTTACCCCGCTAACGCCTGCACAGTGAATTAAATCCTGCGAAATATAGCAGCGTACAAATTACTCGCAAGTCGCTGAACACGTTGTAATTTTTTGCGTGCTTTATTTCCACTACAGTAAAAGATATACTGTTACGCACGTTGGGGAAATTTGCTAATGCTAAAATATGATTCTTACCTTGCTTTCTATATAATACTAAAAAACTTATCTTATAACTAGTTTTTTAAATATTTCTGTTTTTTTTATACAGACTGTATTAACTATACTACAATTAATCGGTATTGTTTACATTTTTTTACTTAAGAATTTCGACATTAGGTAATATCGCAATCGTAACGACAAATTACCAAACAGATATTTTGTAAAACTAAAATAATAATTTCAAAGTTCCTTTACATTCCAAGATACCGCGATTTTTACGTGTTTTATCAAAATGTTGAAATACGCACCTTAAAGCCGATTTGAAACATCGAGTCGGCTCTGGCAAAAAATTGGCGTGAATTGCAGCGAAGTACTAAAACATTGTTTGGGATATTGTTTTGGTGTTATTATGTACAGCTTACGTATAGCAACGTAACGCTTAATTTAGTTTTATGTTTAACCACATACGCATGACACGTAACTAATTACGAGTATATACTAGAAGGAAATATAAGAAGTTTTGCTAAGGACGGTCTTAAAACTATGCTAAGTCTTATAATTTTCTTAAAATTCTTTAGATAAAGTTCTGAAAATTACGCCCAATATATACTGTAATATCGTCACCCCGTGTTTACATTACGATGATTGGCCAATAAACCAAAATAAGTCAGTGCGTGCCATCCGATTTGTAATTTTTAATCCCGCCATTCTTAACCATACATATGTGCCGTATTTATAGGTGCGTGCATTAAAGAATGTGTATAATTATACTGACGATATTAGTCATAGCTGATTTGCGGATAATTAAGCGATTTTAAAATAAACTTTTGAAAATGTTTTCTGCGGGTAACTGAATATACAGAGAGTATTTTAACGGACTCCCTGACTAGTTTTTTTCTCAATTTAAGTTAGCAGCCATGAAAGAAAAGTAGTTCCACGTCTCACGTTTTGCATCAGAAGTTCGATTTTAAAATCTGTGAGCACCGAAAGTATTTAAGTTAGTTTCTTTTTATTTCACTCGCGTATTGGTAACAACACGAACATTAGTAACATATTTATGTTAGAAACAAGTTCACAGTTAAACTTGATCGTTGCACGCGTAAAGTTACTGGGTCAGTGTCGAGGTTTACTTTACATACGGCGGATTTATAGAAACTGAATACGAAAGTAATTGCTAACCAGGGCTTTCAAAAATGCATGGTTAACAGTGAAAAACTTATACAAAAATGCACGTGCAGATTATTTCTAAATTAGAGCGATGCAGAGGTTTGGTTGAAAAAAAAACCATTATTAAAAAAAACTGTAGGATATTTTGTAGGGGTGTTTAAACACGAAAATAAGTCAAGAAACTTTTCGAGCCCAAATAAAAGTTTCAAGTTCCGATTTCAACTACAAGGATTTTTCATGGCCACGAATCTCGATACAATGGGTGCTTTCAGAATTTATTTCAGCTGCTAAATTTTCTATACAGAAAGCTTAGATTTGTATTTGCACACGCGCTATGTTTTTATCTTTATTTGCGTGCAATGAAAATATAGAGTCACCGCGTAAAACCACGTTCAGGCGATTCGTTGACGGAAAGACTGTATGCCAGTTGAGCGCCTTGCACATAGAGGCGGTCAGGCAAGTGGTGTGTGAGCAAAAGTCGGCCTTAGGGCTCAAACGTTTCGGGGGCTTTAACGCGCAAAGTAGCTGCAGACGGAACCCTCGATGACAACATTCATGTGGGTTGGTGGGAGGGGACGATAGCAGGAATATTCAGTTCGTAAACCCGTGGCCGGACATGCAGGTTGTTATGAATCACGCCGAAGCGGACACGTCAAGCAAACTGCAGCGACATGGAGACTCCAAGTCACGCTGAGACCTGTCTGTCGACTCCTGCCGAGAAACATCAAACCTCAAGATGCAGCCTCAACTTGGCGTGCCGCTCGTCANTATTGTTTTGGTGTTATTATGTACAGCTTACGTATAGCAACGTAACGCTTAATTTAGTTTTATGTTTAACCACATAAGCATGACACGTAACTAATTACGAGTATATAATAGAAGGAAATATAAGAAGTTTTACTAAGGACGGTCTTAAAACTATGCTAAGTCTTACAATTTTCTTAAAATGAAAATTACGCCCAATATATACTGAAATATCGTCACCCCGTGTTTACATTACGATGATTGGCCAATAAACCAAAAGAAGTCAGTGCGGGCCATCCGATTTGTAATTTTTAATCCCTCCATTCTTAACCATACATATGTACCGTATTTATGGGTGCGTGCATTAAAAAATGTTTATAATGATACTGACGATATTCGTCATAGCTGATTCGCGGATAATTAAGTGCTTTTCATAAAAACTTTTGAAAACGTTTCCTGCCGGTAACTGAATATACAGAGGGTATTTGAACAGACTCCCTGACTGACTTTTTCTCAATTTAAGTTAGCAGCCATGAAAGAAAAGTAGTTCCACGTCTCACATTTTGCATCAGAAGTTCGATTTTAAAATCTGTGATCACCGAAAGTATTTAAGTTAGTTTCTGTTTTTTTTCACTCGCGTATTGGTAACAACACGAAGATTAGTGACATATTTATGTCAAAAACAAGTTCACAGTTACACTTGATCGTCGCACGCGTAAAGTTACTGGGTCAGTGTCGAGGTTTAATATACATACGGCGGATTTATAGACACTGAATACGAAAGTAATTGCTAAGAAGGGATTTCAAAAATGCATGGTTAACAGTGAAGAACTTATACAAAAATGTACGTGCAGATTATTTCTAAATTAGAGCGATGCAGAGGTTTGGTTGAAAAAAAAATATAAAAAAAAGTGTAGGATATTTTGTAGGGGTGTTTAAACACGAAAATAAGTCAAGAAACTTTTCGAGCCCAAATAAAAGTTTCTAGTTCCGATTTCAACTACAAGGATTTTTCATGGCCACGAATCTCGATACAATGGGTGCTTTCAGAATTTATTTCAGCTGCTAAATTTTCTATGCAGAAAGCTTAGATTTGTATTTGCACACGCGCTATGCTTTTATCTTTATTTGCGTGCAATAAAAATATAGTCACCGCTTAAAACCACGTTCAGGCGATTCGTTAACGGAAAGACTGTATGCCAGTTGAGCGCCTTGCACATAGAGGCGGCCAGGCAAGTGGTGTGTGAGCAAAGGTCGGCCTTACGGCTCAAACGTTTCGGGGCCTTTAACGCGCAAAGTAGCTGCAGACGGAACCCTCGACTGACAACATTCATGTGGGTTGGTGGGAGGGGACGATGACAGGAATATTCAGTTCGTAAACCCGTGGCCGGACATGCAGGTTGTTATGAATCACGCCGACGCGGACACGTCAAGCAAACTGCAGCGACATGGAGATTCCAAGTCACGCCGAGACCTGTCTGTCGACTCCTGCCGAGAAACATCAAACCTCAAGATGCAGCCTCAACTTGGCGTGCCGCTCGTCACNGAGACCTGTCTGTCGACTCCTGCCGAGAAACATCAAACCTCAAGATGCAGCCTCAACTTGGCGTGCCGCTCGTCACTTCCTGTCATAACATTTTCAGCCTACGACAACGATACGCAGGTTGAGTTGCTCAACATGACTTGGACCTCCCTCGCCAATAGCTTATATATTTGTAACTAACTATTTTCTGAGTGTATTAGATTCAATTCCAATTAAGTGTTTTATTTAACTTCAATGTGCTCTTCGTCAGTGGGCGTCGATCCTGCCCTGAACCAATTTTCCATTTTCAATTAAATCAAGAGCAGGGCAATAAAACTTCCTTCCAGTGGGACGCCTGTTGAGACCGTTAATTCGGTGCATCCTATTCCTCCAAGCAATTTTGGAATCTCAAATATCATATTTATATAGTTAGGTTAGGTTAATTTAGGTTAGATTAGGTGGAGTATATTGTTTTGGTAATGAAAGGTTGACTAACAGCTAACACACCAATAAACACAACACAAATTTGGTTAAAATGTCAATATATTATATTTTTACATTAATAATTCTATGTTAAATTTGCAAACGCATTTGTAATTAATAATATTACAATGAAATTGCCTCACAGGCATATTATAAACACACAAAATTTGAAAATACTTTTGACCACCACCTAACCTGAAAAGTCCATTTCTAAATAGTTGCCAATAGGCAACCAGTGACACGCGCTAGTCGTGCGGATTTCATATCTTCGAGGAGCTGTAGTAGAACGCATCAGCGCACCAGAACACGTACACAGAAATGTCTGTCTATGGCGCCGGCCGGGATGCAGACGGTTGCGCAGCATTGAAATCCCCGCTGCTTACACCGTGCACTGAACGCGTGTCTGACTGTTTCGGCCGTGCTCGTTAAGTTCGGACGCAAATCCACTCCGCACCGTAAGGCAAATAAACAGCTTTAATGCCTGCGGTCTGATGCGGGTATTACCGTACTCCGTTCCCAATCCCCGCCCTATCCCGCAACGCGACCACAGAACGTTTGCAAAATGTGCAATAATGCTCTACCGCCTGTAGGATCTGCAACCAATACAATCGCTTTCAATTGGTTCGTTAAGCCGTCGCTACACTATTCCCTTTTCTGTATCAGTTTTCATGCCCTTTTTTTGCTAGCGTTTCTGATCCCGTGTAGGTTACAATTCTGCCCCCTCCGGAGGGGTCTGGTTCCACAATTTTCGTACGGTAATATAACCTATTATATATGTATGTGTGTGTTTATATATATATATATATATATATATATATATATATACACACACAAACATACACATACACACCATGTGAGGCACCTAAAGCAGGCCACCTGAATAACACTGCCAATTTCAGTGGCAGAAGAAAATGTTTCAGACAAAAGTTGCTTGAGTCCAAGGCGCTAATCACTTGATAGTGATAATTTCCCCGTACGTGGACGGGTAAAGAAGATACAAAGGTCAACTTCGTTAATTTAAATGTAATGATACATTTTTATTAGCATCCCTTGACAGTGCGTACGAAAACGTAATAAATACGATGACGTTTGCAGGTTATTCAAGATCGCTGGATGTCAATGACGAAGCAAAATGCGCCGCCGGACGGAACAACGGACTGACGTAGCGCCGTCATGCAGCGACTCTAGCCGTGCTGTAACTGGCGTTTGCTTAAACAAACGCCATCCTCCCACTACGCTTCCTTTGTTATTTTATTATGAAATTAGATGTTCAAATTGGCGACGTCGTGCATTGGTACATACTGTAAAGCGATCTTGAGCGGATAATACCGCACGTCGAATTTCATCTGAACTTATCGCAGAACAAACTCGTGTTATACGGCCTTTCGTGTCTTCGGGAGTTGTCGGTGGGTCTTTTTAGACCTGTTACTTTAATCTTCCCCACAGATAAAAGTCCATAGGCATTAAATCTGGGGAACGCGCAGGCCATTTAGTGTTTCCAGATCAACCNATCTTCCCCACAGATAAAAGTCCATAGGCATTAAATCTGGGGAACGCGCAGGCCATTTAGTGTTTCCAGATCAACCTATCCAACGACCACCAAAGGTTCTGTTAAGAACCGTTGTAATTCTCTGTGCAGAATGAGCGGGACATCCGTAGTGTTGGTACCACATGGATTGCATTATGTGTAGTGGGATGTCTTCCAATAATAGCGGCAGAACTTCTATTAGGAACTGTAAATACTTGATGCTATTTAATGTTCCATCAATGAAATAGGGACCAGTTAAGCTATATGTACAACATCGCACCGCACGTCTACAGGCCATGGCCTCTGTTTATCCACTTCTCTCGGCCAGTGTGGGTTGTCAGCTGTCCAGCAGTGCATGTTGCGAAGGTTAATCTGCCCATGGTTTGTAAATGACGCTTCATCGGTACACAAAATCTTGGACAGGAACGTGTCATCGGTTTGTAGTTTTCGTAGACACCATTAGGAGAACTGTGCCCGATGTCGAAAGTCATTTTCATGTAGCTGTTGGTGAAGTGATATGTGGAAAGGATGAAATTTGTTGCTATGTAATATTCGCAGACCACTCCGTTGTCTGGTCCCACTCTCACGCTCAAGCTGCCTCGTGCTGACAAGGGGAGCGTGAGCTACCGCAGCTAAGATGTTAATTGCATTTCCCTCGTCGGATGCTGTTTTTCGTCGTTGACGTCTTTTATTTTCCACGCTTCCAGTTTCATGAAATGTTTTTATTATGTTCGCAAAGACAGATCGTGTCAGTGTGGCACGACCAGGATATCTCTCGGCATACAATCGCACTGCTGCTCTCATGCTGCAGCGACATTCACCATAAATGAAAACCATATCAACTCTTACAGCTGCCGTGTACATTATGCCAGTTCGAATAACGTCACGAAGAAGTTGCCTGATCGCTACAGCAGCACAGACTAATGGCCCATTGTTCCGTGCGGTGGCGCAGTTTACTTCGTCATTGACCTTTAGCGATCTTGAATGACCGGCAAATGTCATCGTATTTATTACATCTTCATAAGCACTGTCGAGGGGTGTTAATTAAAGTTATCTTTCAATTTATTTCATCACCATACGCACTGTCGAGGGGTGCTAAGACAAATTATCATTCCATTTAAATTACGAAGTTGACCTTTGTATCTTTCTTTACCCGTCCACGTACGGGGAAATTGTCACTACCACGTTATTAGCGCCTTGGACCCAAGAAACCGTTGCCTGAAACATTTTTTTCTACCACTGAAATTGGTGGTGTTACTCAGGTGGTCTGACTTAGGTGCCTCACGCGGTATCTACAATTGTTAGAGCAAAACGTTTAAATAATTTGCTGATATTTTAATGAATGGCATAAATGTCCAGAATGTATAGAATTTGTGAATTCCTTGTTTTCCGTGCATGAGCATCCAGTTACTCATATCATTTTTCCATACCTACATTAATAGTATTTGTCCTCAAACTTAAATAGATGCGGTCCTTAGGTAGAAAAAAAGAAATAATATTCGTAATTTTTGGATGCTTTACAAAGGCCCTACAGATAAAATTTGATTGCGTTTGTACCCCTGTCAACTACAGAGTGTCTGCCATTTGCGAGTTGTTTTGCCTGCCATTTACAACTTTGTGTTGGCACTTTAGGTAAAGTGTGGGTATGAAACAATGTATTATTTCTTCTCTTCTGCTATAGAAACTTTTATGCCTTCTGTTGTGTCCATGGGTATAACAGAAGATAGCAGAAATTAGGTATCCTGTAGGCGCGGCTTTATGGCCAGGGGCAGGGCAACGCAGTTTCAATGCACTCTGACGGAGAACGTCTGCATTTACAGACACAAGTTTATGAATTAAGTGTACATGGGCACGGGAGTTTTTTTTTCTCCCACGTTTTCAGAGCACCGAACCAAAAGGATCGCTACGGGCGACACTAACAAACATGCCTAGCGCCTCATCGCTCTTGTGCACAAGGATTGTAATTATTCCGCCAGTGCGCTGTACTACGCAATACAGATCTGTAACAGCACAACTTTATTACACGCGATGAAAGCCCACAAATCAAACTAAGTCCGTACGATTGTACTTTGCTCCTACCTCAAGGAAATTGCGTAGGCAAGTTCTAAAAATGCTATTATTTTACTAGTTCCACGAATTTTTTCGCTTTGAATACACTTAATATGATAAAAGTAGAACTAAAGAGTGCCCATTAAGTCCCGTTACCATTACAAACAGTTACCAAAAAAAACGTAAAAAGAGTTAGAAGCTTCGGGTTTTCGCCAAACCGTTCCACATGGCCGAAAGTTGGTGTCCATAATCACACCACTTCATTGTGAGCCCCTTTTGCTGCCCTCAGGATGTCCAGGCGATACTCCAGCTCTGCCCAGGTACCGGCAAGGATAGCAGCACTGACACGCCCGATAGCTTGCACGATCCGTAATTTGAGTGCCCGAATGTCAGGAACTGGAGTTGCCACACATATACCTTGACGTAACTCCACAAGAAAAAGTCTAACGGTNAGTGCCCGAATGTCAGGAACTGGAGTTGCCACACATATACCTTGACGTAACTCCACAAGAAAAAGTCTAACGGTGTTAAATCTGGATAGCGTTGAGGACAGGCAATCGGTCCAAAACGCGACCGACCTATCTGTTTGGAAACGTTTCATCGAGAACACACCTTACATTGCGGCTCCGATGAGGGGGCGCGCCATCATGTTGGAAGGTTATGTTAGGTTGCAACTCCTCTACCTGGGGGAAAACATAAAGTTCCAGCACGTCCTGGTAAACGTCCCCCGTAATGTTTTTTTTTTCGCAGAAAAAAAAGGCCCGATAACTTTGTCGTGCACGAGTCCACGTCACACATTGACCTTTGGACTGTCGCAAATGTTTTCATGAATGTGGCGTGGGTTTTCTGACCCCCATATCCGCACGTTGTGGCGGTTGGCATGGCCACTTACTTGCGTGGACGGTTGGTTCATCTGAGAAAAGAACTTTCATCAGGCGGCGGTCACTGTCTTGTCCAACGGCGTCAATCATGGAGCAGGTAAAGTCGAAACGCCAACAGTTTTACTTAACCGACGCCTGAATAAAGTGACCAGGCCCATGGCAATATTAATTTTACATGTGGTGGAAGAATGCGCACTCTGTATACAAGTAGATCTACAGCAGAGCTTTCAAAAGTGCCCACTTTACCGTGAAAAGTCTGTACAAAACGTGTCACTACGTATTAATTATGACTGCGTACATGTGTTTAATTTTTTTTCCTGATGCAAACTTTTAAACATTAAATATCTGCAGTACTGATGCTGTTAAACTGCGCAAATACTAAATTATTTATGCGTTAATGCGATTATACCTGATCAATTCACCCTTAGTTTTGGCGGTAACATAATTTAAAGTTATGCAATGTTGTATTTCTGCGTGAATCACGGGGATCCAGGTAAAACTGCCCAATCTATGCCAACCAAAACTCAAAAATTTTTTGGTTAATCGGTGGAGTTAAACACAAATAATTACGCATACAAATGTTCCTACTGACTAAAATTTGCTGTAAAATGTCTCACGAAAACAAAATCAATAATCAAGACGACAGTCTTAACAGTATTGCCAACTACGGGGCTAATTGTCTGTGGTTCGAATATTGTCAGAGGCCCCGGTGGCTGAGCGGTTAAACTGCTCGCCTCCCCGGCCGGGTCACTCCACATTTTCGCAAGTGAGAATCGTGCCGGACGATGCCGCTGGTCGGCGGGTTTTCTCGGGGATATCTCTCGTTTACCCCGCCCTTACATTCCCGCACTGCACCACACTCACCTCGCTTCATCCGCATCACTCCATGTTCACAGCCGCCCAAATCTCTAAGCTCCACTCCTCTGGAAATCAGGCCGAGGTAACCAGTGTAACACCATGTATCCTAACACCATGTATGCAGAAGTGAAACTCTACGGGCCAAATGAAAAAAATGCAAACATACAACATACCCTTCGGAATAAAACAATACCACAATAGCAGCAAAATAAATAAACATTACAAAAAAGAATTTGTATGGTCACAAGTTTCTGTGTACTCGAGTAAAGTTGTGAAACGACGTTTTGAACACAGGGCAGTCTTGTGAAAAATGTCATTTTCATTATTTAAAATCAATATTGAAAATTTAAATATCAAATACTTATTGCATTGTCTGGGTTTCAAAGCAAATTATTAAAACTCAAATGTCCATGTTTAGCNCTATGTTTAGCACTAAAGAATAAGTGTTCTTTGAAGTTCGTTACACTAAAATTATGATGTACCAGTTTGTTAAATTTTATTACAAAACCGTTGTGTGGATTTTTAGTTCAGTTTACCGTTTACATCAGTTCATTAGCTCAGTCTCAAATGTGTAAATCCATTATAAACAACAGGTTTCCTGCTGGCATACATTATTAATCTTCCTAGCTGGAAATTTGTTAAAAACTAAAAATTACGTGTTTATTGTTCCCAAACTGTTTCCTCGAACGTTTAAAAATTTGGATGTCATGTGAGAGTAAGTTTTATGTTCGCTGTAGTATTGTATGACTGACCATTCCACATTCTTTGCCGCTAGGATGGTGGCGTGACGGGGTGAACTTATTAATCATATATATTTTCGTCACACAGATTTACACGCGGGCCTCTTCCTTGCAGGCCCGTGTCAATAAAACAGCACTGAAACTGTTTATAGGATTTTTCATGCACTATCTGATGTTTCAAGTTCAAAATTCCTAAATTATTGGGAGCGGCGACGACGGAGAACTTATCGCGCACCATTTTTCGAAACGTTCTAAAATTTGAAACATTGGAATTTCAATCCCGCTACTCGCTGTTCAAAAACGGTCTAGGGTTCAATCTTAGTACTTAATAAAACTAAACCCAGACGATACCAAAGTGAAGGAACTCGCGGAATTTTTGAAAATATTTTAACAAGAATTGAAAATAATAACACAAGCACGTACACAAACGTACATCACAAAATAAACATTTAAAATTAACCCATACACTTTTAAAAAAAAAAATAGAAAAATAAACGTAAAGTTACAAACAGATGATTCAGAACTGTGTCAAAAAAACAAAACTCAACAGAAAATATTTTGAATCCAATTCCTTACTTACATAAAATTAAAATAATAATGCTGAGACTGTCTTTGTAGTCCATGCAAAAATGGCACATCTCCACTGAAAATACATTACAGAACAAAATATAAAAAAAGAAAAATAAATACATGATATACTGTAGAGCAATTCGTCTTTACGATTACGTAATTGCTGTAAAATATGATGCATTTTATTGTATTTCGAGGTTATCTTTCTCCTAGTATTTGTCCAGCTTGACAAGTATTTCAGCCAATCACCACTAAAANCATGTTGCGAAGGTTAATCTGCCCATGGTTTGTAAATGACGCTTCATCGGTACACAAAATCTTGGACAGGAACGTGCCATCGGTTTGTAGTTTTCGTAGACACCATTAGGAGAACTGTGCCCGATGTCGAAAGTCATTTTCATGTAGCTGTTGGTGAAGTGATATGTGGAAAGGATGAAATTAGTTGCTATGTAATATTCGCAGACCACTCCGTTGTCTGGTCCCACTATCACGCTCAAGCTGCCTCGTGCTGACAAGGGGAGCGTGAGCTACCGCAGCTAAGATGTTAATTGCATTTCCCTCGTCGGATGCTGTTTTTCGTCGTTGGCGTCTTTTATTTTCCACGCTTCCAGTTTCATGAAATGTTTTTATTGTGTTCGCAAAGACAGATCGTGCCGGTGTGGCACGACCAGGATATCTCTCGGCATACAATCGCACTGCTGCTCTAATTCTGCGGCGACATTCACCATAAATGAAAACCATACCAACTCTTACGGCTGTCGTGTACATTATGCCAGTTCGAATAGCGTCACGAAGAAGTTGCCTGATCGCTACAGCAGCACAGACTAACGGCCCATTGTTCCGTGCGGCGGCGCAGTTTGCTTCGTCATTGACCTTCAGCGATCTTGAATGACCGGCAAATGTCATCGTATTTATTACATCTTCATACGCACTGTCGAGGGGTGTTAATTAAAGCTATCTTTCAATTTATTTCATCACCATACGCACTGTCGAGGGGTGCTAAGACAAATTATCATTCCATTTAAATTACGAAGTTGACCTTTGTATCTTTCTTTACCCTTCCACGTACGGGGAAATTATCACTACCACGTTATTAGCGCCTTGGACCCAAGAAACCGTTGCCTGAAACATTTTTTTCTACCACTGAAATTGGCGGTGTTACTCAGGTGGTCTGACTTAGGTGCCTCACGCGGTATCTACAATTGTTAGAGCAAAACGTTTAAATAATTTGCTGATATTTTAATGAATGGCATACATGTCCAGAATGTATAGAATTTGTGAATTCCTTGTTTTCCGTGCATGAGCATCCAGTTACTCATATCATTTTTCCATACCTACATTAATAGTATTTGTCCTCAAACTTAAATATATGCGGTCCTTAGGTAGAAAAAAAGAAATAATATTCGTAATTTTTGGATGCTTCACAAAGGCCCTACAGATAAAATTTGATTGCGTTTGTACCCCTGTCAACTACAGAGTGTCTGCCATTTGCGAGTTGTTTTGCCTGCCATTTACAACTTTGTGTTGGCACTTTAGGTAAAGTGTGGGTATGAAACAATGTATTATTTCTTCTCTTCTGCTATAGAAACTTTTATGCCTTCTGTTGTGTCCATGGGTATAACAGAAGATAGCAGAAATTAGGTATCCTGTAGGCGCGGCTTTATGGCCAGGGGCAGGGCAACGCAGTTTCAATGCACTCTGACGGAGAACGTCTGCATTTACAGACACAAGTTTATGAATTAAGTGTACATGGGCACGGAAGTTTTTTTTTCTCCCACGTTTTCAGAGCACCGAACCAAAAGGATCGCTACGGGTGACACTAACAAACATGCCTAGCGCCTCATCGCTCTTGTGCGCAAGGATTGTAATTATTCCGCCAGTGCGCTGTACTGCGCAATACAGATCTGTAACAGCACAACTTTATTACACGAGATGAAAGCCCACAAATCAAACTAAGTCCGTACGATTGTACTTTGCTCCTACCTCAAGGAAATTGCGTAGGCAAGTTCTAAAAATGCTATTATTTTACTAGTTCCACGAATTTTTTCGCTTTGAATACACTTAATGTGATAAAAGTAGAACTAAAGAGTGCCCATTAAGTCCCGTTACCATTACAAACAGTTACCAAAAAAACACAAAAAGAGTTAGAAGCTTCGGGTTTCCGCCAAACCGTTCCACATGGCCGAAAGTTGGTGTCCATAATCACACCACTTCATTGTGAGCCCCTTTTGCTGCCCTCAGGATGTCCAGGCGATACTCCAGCTCTGCCCAGGTACCGGCAAGGATAGCAGCACTGACATGCCCGATAGCTTGCACGATCCGTAATTAGAGTGCCCGAATGTCAGGAACTGGAGTTGCCACACATATACCTTGACGTAACTCCACAAGAAAAAGTCTAACGGTGTTAAATCTGGAGAGCGTTGAGGGCAGGCAATCGGTCCAAAACACGACCGACCTATCTGTTTGGAAACGTTTCATCGAGAACACACCTTACATTACGGCTCCGATGAGGGGGCGCGCCATCTTGTTGGAAGGTTATGTTAGGTTGCAACTCCTCTACCTGGGGAGAAAAACATAAAGTTCCAGCACGTCCTGGAAAACGTCCCCCGTAATGTTTTTTTTTCCGCAGAAAAAAAAGGCCCGCAAACCCTGTCGTGTACGATTCCACGTCACACATTGACCTTTGGACTGTCGCAAATGTTTTCATGAATGTGGCGTGGGTTTTCTGACCCCCATATCCGCACGTTGTGGCGGTTGGCATGGCCACTTACTTACATGGACGGTTGATTCATCTAAGAAAAGAACTTTCGTCAGGTAGTAACTGTCTTGTTCAACGGCGTCAATCATGGAGCAGGTAAAGTCGAAACGCCAACAGTTTTACTTAACCGACGCCTGAATAAAGTGACCAGGCCCATGGAAATATTAATTTTACATGTGGTGGAAGAATGCGCACTCTGCATACAAGTAGATCTACAGCAGAGCTTTCAAAAGTGCCCACTTTATCGTGAACAGACTGTACAAAACGTGTCACTAAGTATTAATTATGACTGCGTACATGTGTTTAATTTTTTTTCCTGATGCAAATTTTTAAACATTAAATATCTGCAGTACTGATGTTGTTAATTTGCGCAAATACTAAATTATTTATGCGTTAATGCGATTATACCTGATCAATTCACCTTTAGTTTTGGCGGTAACATAATTTAAAGTTATGCAATGTTGTATTTCTGCGTGAATCACGGGGATCCGGGTAAAACTTCCCAATTTATGCCAACCAAAACTCAAAAATATTTTGGTTAATCGGTGGAGTTAACCACAAATAATTACGCATACAAATGTTCCTACTGACTAAAATTTGCTGTAAAATGTCTCACGAAAACAAAATCAATAATCAAGACGACAGTCTTAACAGTATTGCCAACTACGGGGCTAATTGTCTGTGGTTCGAATATTGTCAGAGGCCCCGGTGGCTGAGCGGTTAAACTGCTCGCCTCCCCGGCCGGGTCACTCCACATTTTCGCAAGTGAGAATCGTGCCGGACGATGCCGCTGGTCGGCGGGTTTTCTCGGGGATATCTCTCGTTTACCCCGCCCTTACATTCCCGCACTGCACCACACTCACCTCGCTTCATCCGCATCACTCCATGTTCACAGCCGCCCAAATCTCTAAGCTCCACTCCTCTGGAAATCAGGCCGAGGTAACCAGTGTAACACCATGTATCCTAACACCATGTATGCAGAAGTGAAACTCTACGGGCCAAATGAAAAAAATGCAAACATACAACATACCCTTCGGAATAAAACAATACCACAATAGCAGCAAAATAAATAAACATTACAAAAAAGAATTTGTATGGTCACAAGTTTCTGTGTACTCGAGTAAAGTTGTGAAACAACGTTTTGAACACAGGGCAGTCTTGTGAAAAATGTCATTTTCATTATTTAAAATCAATATTGAAAATTTAAATATCAAATACTTATTGCATTGTCTGGGTTTCAAAGCAAATTATTAAAACTCAAATGTCCATGTTTAGCACTAAATAATAAGTGTTCTTTGAAGTTCGTTACACTAAAATTACGATGTACCCGTTTGTTAAATTTTATTACAAAACCGTTGTGTGGATTTTAAGTTCAGTTTACCGTTTACATCAGTTCATTAGCTCAGTCTCAAATGTGTAAATCCATTATAAACAACAGGTTTCCTGCTGGCATACATTATTAATCTTCCTAGCTGGAAATTTGTTAAAAACTAAAAATTACGTGTTTATTGTTCCCAGGCGGTTTCCTCGAACGTTTAAAAATTTGGATGTCATGTGAGAGTAAGTTTTATGTTCGCTGTAGTATTGTATGACTGACCGTTCCACATTCTTAGCCGCTAGGATGGTGGCGTGACGGGGTGAACTTATTATATATTTTTTCGTCGCACAGATTGACACGCGGGCCTCTTCATTGCAGGCCCGTGTCAATAAAACAGCACTGAAACTGTTTATAGGATTTTTCATGCACTATCTGATGTTTCAAGTTCAAAATTCCTAAATTATTGGGAGCGGCGACGACGGAGAACTTATCGCGCACCATTTTTCGAAACGTTCTAAAATTTGAAACATTGGAATTTCAATCCCGCTACTCGCTGTTCAAAAACGGTCTAGGGGTTCAAACTTAGTACTTCATAGTACTAAACCCTGATGATACCAAAGTAAAGGAACTCACGGAATTTTTTAAAATATTTTAACAAGAATTGAAAATAATAACACAAGCACGTACACAAACGTACATCACAAAATAAACATTTAAAATTAACCCATACGATTTTTAAAAAAATTTTGAAAAAGAAACGTAAAGTCATAAACAGATGATTCAGAACTGTGTAAAAAAAAAAAACTCAACCGAACATACTTTGAATCCAATTCCTTATTTACATAAAATTAAAATAATAATGCTGAAACTGTCATGGTAGTCCATGCAAAAATGGTACATCTCCACTGAAAATACATTACAGAAAAAAATAGAAAAAATAGAAAAAAAATACATTAAAGACTGTAGAGCAATTCGTCTTTACGATTACGTAATTGCTGTAAAATATGATGCATTTTATTGTATTGCGAGGTTATCTTTCTCCTAGTATTTGTCCAGCTTGACAAGTATTTTCAGCCAAGCACCACTAAAACCTCCCTCCCTTCGCTTCATTCAGTTAACACCCCCATCCCTCACAATTGCGAAATTTCTGGCTGCCCCGCTGGAAGCGTTCCATTCGTAACGCTTCCATACAACATTCACACATTCGGAGTTATCGATAACATGGCCTGTCACGAAACGTTCGCAACAGTTGAATTTATATTCCATTTAAATAAGTTCAATGTTACTGGCTTTTATCCCGCGTACCGTTTTTGTGCACATAAATATCGAGCAAAATTAGTAACCACGCCTCGTAGGTGCTCTAACAAATACTCGTGCAGACATAGTGCAAACAGAAATTAGCTGTATATATCTGAAGCTATAAAATAATATAAATAGGACTTGTATCCACAGAAATAACATTCTATCCGATCATGAATAACCATTTGATATAAGAGTTTACTCTTGTTATTGCGTTACTGAAGCTTACAAATTAAGGCAGACATCCCGCCAGGGAATTATTATCGAACTCCATTTACACGTTAATAGACACGTGTTGAAAAACACAATTTAAACATAAAGGAAGAAAATATTTCATTGTAAAACTTAACAGCACACGCAAAGAAACATTTCTAAGCGAAAGTTCCGAAGCAGACTGTAAGAATTAATTTTGCAATATGTTTCCTAAAATATGAACATGTTTAACTGATAAATTATTTGACCATACAATTTTCTAAATTTTTTTTCACAGTACATGTTCTTTAAACATTTACGTAGTTTTGGACAGTGTGAATTTTTCCAATCATCAAATGAAAGGGAATTCCTAGCGTAACAGTGCCTATAAGATAAGTGTTTAAACTAATACACGTATTTCATTTAATTTTTTTTTCCTAGAAAGGTGAGGTTCTTTTACAGAGAGGGTAAAAACTATTCACGTGGAGTTGCTACTTTACCTTTAACGTAATTTAAAAATTCAAAACGAATGTAATTAGTGAAAATGACTAAATAAACGCAGAGTTGTCTGCAGGGTTTGTTTTAATCGAAGGGAATGGGGCATACAAAGTGGCATATGTATACAGTTTAATACACTCTATTCCATCGCGTGTAATATTATTTCACTGTTGGGAATACAATTTGCCGGAAATTCAGCTTCAGCGAGTGCACGCCAAAGACCTTTCCAGCTTCCTCATGGCCTCGCGTAAATTTGTGGGGATTAAAATTTTTTCGAGGAAGTCGCCTTGAATACCTACATTTCAGCATGCTCTTGTGAAGTACAACTGGAAAAAAAAAACACTACCTTAACATTCCTTCATAAAAAATAAACAGACGCAAAAAAATGAAGCCGAAATCGTCGGATACTTGTTTTGGAACGCAGCCTAGTAGGCTATTCACGGTACAGTGAGCACTTTTTGAAGCTCTCTGATTTGGAATAATAGTCAACAAATATATTTTACTGTAGTCTTAGACGTTAACTTTCGAATACGGTGAAATATATACACTGTTTTTATTACTTACATGGCAATGTGTATTTTAAAAAGTGGTGGAAGGATAAAAAATAGCTGATAGTAAAAAAGTAACNTTTTATTACTTACATGGCAATGTGTATTTTAAAAAGTGGTGGAAGGATAAAAAATAGCTGATAGTAAAAAAGTAACTATGGCCTCAAAAGTGCTCACTTTGCTGTAAACAGTATATAGAAGAATAAATCTTGACACTTGCCTATCTAATTGCGTACACGAGTCGTCACTCATATTACCCTGTTTAGTTCATGAAGTAGTCGCATAACGCTGTACCGAAATAGTGTTGTTTTGCGTTGTCTGTGAGGAGACAATAATATGGAGGTAATAAGTAAGAACTTCTTAACTCCTTGGATAATACCTATGCCTGCCTGGTAGCATACACGTACATTTTGCAGACAAAAATTTTCTCTTGCTGCATTAACAAAACGTACCAAACACAAATAATTTGAAAATATTCTCAAATAATTGAAACGGACAATTTAAGAATAAATACTATAATTACCCCTACACGGGACGTTGTAAAACTAGCACTACTTTGATAACAGCGCTCTGCGGCTATTTCGTGAACTAAATAAGCCAGTAAAATTGGCAGATTTTTACGTTAGCGTCAAGAGTTCTATTTGAGGATCGTGCTCGGGAACACTGGGTAGGTAAGTAAGTAGGGCGTAACGTCTCGTCGACAGCGAGGTCATTAGAGATGGAGCAAGTTACTTAGAAATGCAGGAACGGGCAGGAATCGGCCATGGCCTATAGTAAGGAACCATCCCAGCATTCATCTGGAGTGATTTCGGCAAGCCATTGAAAACCCAAATCAGGATGGACGGACCCAGATTCGAACCCAGGTCTTTCCGAATGCGAGTCCAAATTTTAACCACTGCGCCACCTTGCACGATGACTTACGCGTAAATGTCTTTCCTTTTTTTTTGGGGGAGAGAGGGTGGATTATTTAATAAAACTATGCGTATAAACATTTTTTTAGCTGAAGAACAACAGTAGATGTAAAAACCTGTGTATTTTAGTTGCTTATTTCGACTGTTGTGTTATACCGTTTTATTGACTTAATTTCTCATTTTACTGTTGTCAAATGATATTTATTTATTTTATTTTAACGGGTCCTTTATATTTCAGGGTGGGGNATCTTTATTATGTTGGTACGATTGGACTGTGTCCATTGCCGACCATGAGACTAAATAAAATAAAAATCGCACACTCGCAGAACTCAGCAAGACGAAAAACGAAAAAACCTTTAACAACACCAAAGACAGATAATTAAGAAAAGCTGTTTCCTTGTCAATAGAAAACATATATATATATAATTAAAAAGGCAAAAAGACGGACAAACTTGTTATTACAAAACCGGAGACAGATAACAAAATTAAACAAACATAAAGGACAACACGACGAACGGAGTACACAGATGCGAGAACATTGTTACAAAGGAGCTTTCCTATCACATGATAACGATCGCACATATACGTGACCACGTTTGTTTAAGAAACACAAACATTTTTAGTTTGCACAACCGTGCCGTGTCCGCCAGACCCGAATATTCTTCCATTCTTGACATACTCCTGCGTTTGTTGTTGCGCAGCGGTCTCCACTGCTTACTTAATATGTTTTGCTAACAACCACTAAACGCTTTTGTTGATGTTACTCCGGAGCTCGCGGTGGTGCAAGCGTGCGTGTATGTGTGTGTGTGTGTGTGTGTGTGTGTGGAGGTTAGCAACCCAAAGGTTGGTCGGAACCAGAGATACAGCGCGGGGATGGGGGCCGCGTCGCGAACAAGGCAACTGGACGGGACGATGACGCGTTGGTTTGCCATTGCCTTCGGCGGGATCGACGAGAAGCGAGATGAGAATAGAGCAGCGAGAGAGATCCCCGAGAAAACCCACCGATCAGCGGCATCGTCCGGCACGATTCCGACTTGCGAAAATCCTGGAGTGACCCGGCCGGGGATTGCACACGGTTCGCCTTGGTGGGAGGCGAGCAGGCTAACCGCTCAGTCACCGCGGCCCCCGGCGCAATCGTGACATTATATATTAGATGTCAATTTTTGAAAGAATAAGAATTGTAACTATTACGGTTATACGTATCAGGTCAGGACAAGAAAACCTGTACCAGCACTTTCCACAGTGATTTCCGAATGATCTGCCTAGCTTCAAGAAGGCAACTTTAAATATGATGTCCGTTAAAACAGAGATGAAAATCAGCCGACGTGGTACACACGTGCTGGAGTTCTGTCGTTTAATGGAAAGGTCGAAGTGTGCTTAAACAGTAATTCTGCTCGTTTACTATTACCAACGAGCGTTTTTCCTATAATTGGTTAACTGTGAGATCACTGCTCAAAATCGGAGTCAATAAAAGCCTTCCTTTTCAAAAAGAGCCACCTTTACACACTATACGTCGTTTCCAGTGATGCACTAGCTTCTCGAACACACGTTGCATATAATTTTCTGAGAGCCGATCTGAAAATCTAAAATTGTGGCCGTGGCGGCTTTCACTTCCTGGTCCGTGCTGAACTTCCTTTCTCTTCAAATATTTCTCAAGCGTTGCAAAAGCCTAGCAATTGCACGGTGCGTGGTCTAGGCTGCATTGATGATGATCTAGTGACTTCGCGCCAATTTCCTCTAAAGTTCCCGTAGCCCGCCGTGATATGTGACCTCCTAGTGTCATCCTGAAGGAAACGTTCTCCTTTCAGCAACATCGCGGGTTTCACAACGCTCTCATTGCTCGCGTATGTCTCTGGGCGCTCACTTCTTGGTTGGTCCCTCACACTGCTTTCGCCTTCTTCAAATCATTTACACGACTTGGGCACGGCCGAACTGCCCATTGCTTGTTCGCTGTACGTTTTTTTTTACCATATAAAACGTCTCACGGCCACTTTTGCTTGCCTAACACGCACTGAAGTTGCCAATGAGTCGCTTTCATAGAATCGGTATAGTGTTGCCGACCCATAAACTTTCGGAAAAGACCTCATACATGGAAAAATAATTCCAGTCTGTGAGCGTGTAGATCTGAAGGGAGACTACACGGACTTCTATAGTGTAGCGTGTTATACGCTTTTTTTTTTGCCTGCAAGAGAGTTCATTAGTAAATAGTGTATTACAAAGTAAAAAAAAAAAATAACCTTAATTTTTTGGTACAAGCAAGCTTGAAGCCTGCATAAAATAACATTAAAATTCACATACTGTAATTCATTTACTCTTTTCAAGGCCTCGGAAAGTGTAATTACCATAGTAATAAATTGTATTTATCTTACTGTCGAAATAGGGTAGGATAAGTAAGNCAGGCCTCGGAAAGTGTAATTACCATAGTAATAAATTGTATTTATCTTACTGTCGAAATAGGGTAGGATAAGTAAGTATTCATCCCGCCATTAAAATGTATGTTACTTTTATAATTGGCCTATGTATTAAATTGGTTCTATTTTACATTTTAAATATTACTTAATTAAAAAATCCATTCAAATTGTATTAAAATAATTTTTTTAAATGTGAATACATTTAGTTTTTAAGTTAATTATACCCAAATGCCAAAAATAAAAATATAGACAGCGTGACAGTAAAAAGACACGTGGAAAGGTTTTAATATAAGTTTGTTGGAGGTTAACTGAGCAAGAATAGTTGAGAGCCCCACTAATCTTTGCTTCCTGTCCATTGTGTAACCATCCGCCTAAAGTAAACATTAGCATTTCCGCGGGCCTATTGACAGGTATTCATGTGCTGATAAAGTGACTGTGATACTGTTATCAACGTAAATATGTTTCTCCAAAGCCACGTTTTACCATTAAATTCGTACAATAAGTATAAACTAGTTTAGGTGGCCAGTAATTATGAACACACATTGGAAATTCATATTATTACCTTGTGGCAGGTAATAACGTAAACATAAGAGCAATTGCTCGGCTTCTGTCATTGCACCGTACGTTTTCGACACGGCCTGGAAAACTCTACGTGAGTGAATGTACACTTCATATTTCTGTGCCCCAATCATGCGCAGTTTAGTCAAGAGAAAAATTACTTCACACGCCTTGGCAGCAGTCGATAACAAATGACATTGACTGGAGTATATACACGACTGTAAAATCTATCACGGCGGCAGATAATAACGTGAATCTTCTTACAGGTCTTTAATTGTGAACAACTCTCTTCTAATAAGACGCCAACAACAAATAACCACATTTATAACCTGTTGGTACTATAACGTTATAGTCTGTTCANCTCTCTTCTAATAAGACGCCAACAACAAATAACCACATTTATAACCTGTTGGTACTATAACGTTATAGTCTGTTCACGGTATATTATAATTTTGTGTATAACACTTTTGTAAAGTCATCTCATATATGGCATTTTTTTCCCCCCCTAAATAAGTAGGTTATCAGAAGTGCTTTTTACCTCCTATAACATTAAAATACATTTATTTTCAAGAAATAAAAATTTTAATAGTAATTTTGTTTATAAATAGTTATATAAATGTCATAATAAATATTAATTCAAAACAGAGAAAAAAAAAGTTGTATTGGTAATAACTAGTAAGAAACATTTCTTAATCAAAATACTATTAAAGTTATTTATTTTACTTAATTTTAAATTAAACTTTTCCCGCTCCTATTTATATGTTTTCGGAAATGCAGTGTTGGAAAACACTTATCATTAATATGTAAAAATAAATTTTTTTAATTGTTTGTTCAGCACAAAAATACGGTGCGTTGGTTTCCCCTTGACATTTTACACCAGACGTGATTATGTTTTATGTACATGTGGCGGAAGGATACATAGTGAGTGGGGCTCGAAAGAAGATCTTCAGCAGGGCTTCAGAAAAGTTAGATGTAACCTCTAGTGAGGAACCCATGGATTTCTAGACGTATGTCCATTTTTTTTTTTTTTTTTTT